>VDFB02066469.1:0-12076 GCA_007258455.2 Sequoia sempervirens
AAAAATATGAAATATTTTTTTAAAATTTTTACCTCGATCCGCATGTTGGGGAGGCCATACAACCCCTCTGGCAAAAAAATTTTGCCTCAGTAACTCCCGACACGGATTTTGACGATTTGACAAACGATTTTAAGGTTTTTGGGCCTTTTGAGCATGACGGAAACCTCTATTTTGGCTCAAAATGCACCAAAATTGCAACTACCTTCCGGATCTGAAAACAAAGCAACCACTTCAAACCTTCGTAGATCTGGCATCAGGAGTCAAAATCAAGCGAAACAAAAGCCAAATTTGACTTTCTCGACAGCTTTAAATCCAACGACAAGGCCCTTTTCACACAAAAATGCACCGAAAAACGCCCACCTCCAAAATTTGCAAATAAAGCAAAGGGGATTCAAATTTGAAGCCTGTAACCCTCATTAAAGAAAAAAATCTCATAAATTGAGAAGGGGTTTGTTGAATCTGCGCTCTGATACCATGTTAATTCAATTGTGAAACAAGCCCAAAACTACAAGCCACGAGATCAAATAACAAACAAATATACCTTCTATGCAAAAGATCTGCAAACAATATATGTAATATTCTTCAACAAGAAAAAGCTACAGAAGCAAAAGACTCTCAAGAAGATGTGAAAGCTCAAGATATTATCCAAATAATTACAATGACGGTTGAGTGCTTATAAAAGCAAAGCCCTAAATGAGAAAGGGATCAGATCATGACAAGTGTCAACATCACATGAAATGAGACATAATGATCTCATATTAGCTCAACTAATAAAGCAATCCTAAGTTTAGCTTGAGTGCATGAGAATAAATTAGACTAATAATCAATTAAAGATTAATTAATTATTAACTAATGTATGATAACTCTAACAAAGATAAGGCTGAAAACATGTTAATAACAGCAATTTAATTAAATTAAATTAAAGGAGTTTAGGCCACAATGAGGTGTGAGCCTTGTAAGGGCAGAAATATGAAGGGGTGTGACTCCCTCCACTTAGGGGGATATAAGGAGAGTGAAATCCCACGGAAGAAAATCAAGAAGGAATAGAACAAAGAAAGCAGATGTGAATCAAGGAATGATGGAATAAATGAAAATGAAATATAGAAATAAATCAGAAAACTGAATAACAGCAGATTGACAGAAATAAATATCATTTGGCATCAAGCAGATATCAAGAAGATGTGTAAAGAAGAAGTTGGCTCAAGAAAAGATAAATGAAGACAAATGATAAATCAATAAGGGAAGTTAGTTGAATATAATTACATATATGTAAATCAATTAGAAATATATATATTATGCAATAATGATGCTTGCAGCAATTATTAAGCATTATCAATAATTATGGTTCTTTAATATGAAAATCGATTGAAGAAGAAGAATATTCAGACAAGCAATCATCTACAGGGATAAATTAATAAAAAGAAAATAAAGGTCTGCACCCTCTAAATTGGAAATAATTGATAAATTAGCATGTGCACAGCAGTCTGATTTCTTGAATCGGTGGTATGAAATCTGATTTACAATAAGGTAATTGTAGCACAATTTAATATAAGTGATTGTGATTGTTTGATTAGATGTTCAAGGTACTAATGATGCATTGTTATTATGACTGCTTCCTTATATCAGTAAATGTGATTAATATTTGTTTGTCATATGTCTTGAATGTTTTAGCCATGATAGAGGAGACTAAGATTACAAGAGGGGAACGCTGATGGGGCACTCTCCTAGGTACGCCACCTCGAGATGGGGACCAAGTAGTCCCAAGGAGGCCAAGGAGGTACCAAGGGTACTGCACTTTGGGCTTAGGAGAGATGGGCATTTTCAAGGCACCCATTGTAATCTCACCCCTCCATCATGATGAATCAGCACAAGAGGTCAAATCATAGAGAGAGGGAAATGGTTGGCAAGATGAGGGGATAACGGAAAGGCGACGCCTCCTAGGTAGACCACTTCATATGGATGGCATGGGCCACATTAGGCCAAGAGGGATGGTATATCCACTCTTGGGCCTAAGGTAGAGGGTCCTAGGCACCCCATCAAGTCACGTTCTCCCATGCTCTCCTATGGTTGAACCCTCCAAGGATATTAAAATGCTTTTGTGATTGAATTAATAATTTGGCCATGAGTTTACTACTATTTAATTATTATGATAATCTGCTAATCAGTGTGATTGTGCCAAATGGTTTCTAATCTGTTGCAGGGCTTCAATCAGGTGAAAGGTACTCTCTAACCCATTTGTTTATTTGAAAATTGAGGAATTAGTGGAAATTTAGGGCATTCCCAATTAGGGGACATTACAAGGGGAGGATGTATACAATTCTCAGACCCCCAAATCCAAGTCCAGTCTTAAGGAGAGATGTTGGTGTATATGACTTCTAGACCCATGCACGTTAGACTTAGCATATATTTCATTTAACTAGTTTATTTCATCATATCCAATTAATAATGTAATAGTGGATAATTATTTGAATATTCACAGCTTAAATTAGACTAAAGTTAGTCTTAGTTGTCTTTTCGCATGCATCCATTTGTATACATGTTCTCTCCTTTTTGTATGAACGTTCTCCTAGTTGTTGCTTTTCTAAGTTTAACAAGGAGGGAATATTTTCCACCTTTATCTCCTCATTGTTATATACAGAGGATGGCATTGTACAATAATTCATGTTATCGACTGTTGTAGTATTGGCATTGCAATACATTTTGTCTGTTCTTTGTCTATGTCATTCTATGCAATTTTCTACAACACTCAAAGTGTGGAAGGATTGCAGCCAAGGTGGATTCTAGTGAAATCTAACAAGTTTGTGTGAGATTTCAACACAACAAAGACATGTCAACACCCCATTATCATGTGGTTTCTACCTTAATGAAACAAGTTTCGTGAGCAGCTGATAGGTAAAACATGGAGTTTAAAGTATTGGGTGGCAATTCAACTCCTATTGAACCACTTCTACTGTCAAGCTGCACCTAATAACAAATTACTTCGCAAATTTAACTCCTATCTGACATATCAGGAAGCTATGTGTCATGTCCAATTTTCAATTAATTTATGTCTGTAGATATTAGGTCTACTCTTTGATTCTTGTGCCCACCCACTCACACCCTCCACCCCCCCGTCTTGTTTTGTTATGTGTTCTTCCCCTTCTTTTCCAATGAGTTTTCCTGAGGTTTATTCTTCCAAGTTTATGTTAGTTGTTGGTGTTCCCCTTCTGAGCATGTATTTCCTTTCAACTCCATTTATTCCTTTCTTTTTGTCGGAGTTTCGGACGTCTCCATCCTGTCAAACCTTCCATCCTCCCCCCACTCTTTCCATTGATAATGATAATGTGTGAACAATGAATTAGATCTGAGTTATTCAAGATCTGATTAAATTTTAGATTCCAATATTATTGTCCAAAATAATAAGTATTTGTATAAGGTTAAAAATCAGACTTGCATAAGTGTTTTGGCCGAGACATTACACTACAATCACCTAAAAGAATGCACCAAAATATTAAGAGCAAAGACCCAAATTTACAGGAATGGATATTTGAAGAGACATAATTCATTGCCTTGATTTAAAATATCAAGATTACACCATATATACCCCAGTTCTGCCTCTCACAGGCTCTATGGCTCTATCTACAACTGACAATACCCCAATCCCTTACATAGAAAACTTACATTTCTTTACTTGCAATTTGAGAAAGCTTGGTTTCTAGCTCTATAACAAATATCTATGTTAGAGGGCCAAGATCCCATGCAGAGGGCTACTTCTCCAATTTTCACTGTGCAGACAACCCATTGAAGCTGAACAGTGGGGAATGAAGAGAAAAATGGAATCTTTACCTAAAATCCTAGAGGAACCACTTTTTTAAGCAGAGATTTTACAGGCATCGAAAAGGGAGCGCTCAGAGTTTGCAGCTCCGGCTTGACAGGTTTTAGGATTTTTATTGACAAATGACAATAGCATGTAATTCTGAAATTTGAATTAATTATCTCTCAAGTTCTTCATGGCAATTTTTCAGGTACATTCTGACATTTCTGTAACAAACTATCATACTTAAAATAGAATAGGACCATTTTACCTGCTATATTTTCTACATTTCTTTCAGAGGAACATTTAAAGTACAATTCAAAAGCCCCCTCCAGGAGTCTACTAGATAAGAAAAGAAAAAAGTCCTTGTCCCAAGAGATATCTTGCTTTTTTTTTCCCCTTCTAAAGAGTGGATTCCGTGGAGGATGATATAAGGGTATGGTTCCTTGGAGGGGAGCTAACTAAAAATCATTGGCAGACACTGAGAGAAATTAGGATACTTTTCCAAGCAAATGGTCCCGTGGATTTTTTAATTCTTTTAGGGTGAGAAAATTTAGATGAGAAACTATATGCAAAAAATATGGTCCATATTTTTATCAAAATTTGAAGATGTCATTGCAAGCTCCCACATAGGCATTGTAGACACTTAAAATCCACTTCCACATTTTAACTTAACATCGTCAAACTTCCATCAATCTGCATCATTAATCCAACATCACATCTTCACTAATTAAATAGAAATTATTTAATTAAGTAGGCCATCTTTCCTCCAACAGTTAATTAAATAAATCATATTTAATTAATTGCCTTAACCTTTCTCCATCACTAATTAATTAGATAAATGCTTATCTAGTTAATTAGGCTAATGCATATTCCTCTCCTCATTTAAAAATAAAATAAATCATTTCCACCTCACCACTAGAATCCAAAAATCAACCCTTTACATCTCCATCCTCCGTTAAAGTTCAATCTTGACCATCAACTTACACTCCCTTCAAATATCCACATGTGTGCACCTTCCATTCAAGTTCAATCTTGACTATTCATTTGCATTCTCCTCAAGCCTCCACTTTCTTGCATTTCCTTTCCTCACGTAAACTAGAGCGATCTTAGCCCTCCATCCACTTGATCTAATCCTGTCATCCACTTACATCCTTTCCATTCCTCCTCACATGAAAATTCATCCTAAACATTCAATCTAAGACATAATCCAAGCATCCATATCTTGAATTAAAAATCTATATAAACCCTCATTTGAAGGCCATTTTCCATGTGTGGAGGTGCTTCAAAGATCATAGGCACGTGCAGCCAAATTGGAGATCTCTCATAAGCAACCTACATTCCATACCTGTCAATCCTTCATCCACATCCAAAGAGTAAATCCATACATCAAGGAGGTATAGTGATGGTTTCATTTAGAATATTTCATTGTTTGCTTGCCTTCTTTGCTCTATACGAGGTGCAATGTCAAGTTTATAGTAGAAGTTAGTTTGCAGCGCACACTGAGAATGTCTGGGAGTCTTGTTGCCAAATGATAACTAACATGTGGTGAGCTCTTCCTCAAATATTAACTTTTAAAATGAAGTCCTGAAAATTTTGGTCTTGCAAGATATATCTTGTATTTTATGGAACCATTTCACTGCAAATAGTCCAACAATTATCCACTTTTCTTCTTCCAGTATCTAGAGTGGGGAGAGTTGGGCAAGTGGGGAGAGTGATGGAGAGAGGGGTGCCTGGAAAATTTCAGTATTTGCCAAACATAATTTTTCCAACTAAAAGAAACTTTTTGATGTTTAATTTCTGCAAAAGCATCCTAATTTTTCTGAGCAGCAACTGCGAGAAAAGTCCATGGTGGCATGTTAATGCAAATTCGTTCCTAAAGTCTCTGAGCCTGACTGACCAAGAAAGCACAGGTATCCCCTTGGCACAACCGCCTAAGAGTTGTATATTTCAAGGGAAAAGGAATTCAACAACTTATATGCTCATGCACTAAGATCTCTATCACGCATAGGAATTTGAGTTTACATATAACTCCTGCTTCAATGAAACTTAAATGGAGTATATATAAATCCCATGCATTGAAACCATAACAAGGGATCTGGTAAAAAGCAACGACTTTGTCGAGTAGATCGATATATTTCAAAGAACTGAAATTTTCTCAGTTATGTGCATTAACTAAACCGAGCAAACCTTAAAGCAATAGGCATTGCTCAATTACTAACGAGTGGCATGTTTTAGGCCAATACAGGTTAAACCTTTGATTGAGGAAAGGAAAAAAATTAAATGAACAAAAATGCCTCAGGCAAGGCTAGTTTGGTCTTATGGTGTGGACTTTCATTTACAAGAAAAAATCACACGAATTCGTCACACATTTACAAATAAAATAAACACAAGTATTCATCAAACATTGCCATTCCTCTAAGAAGGTGTACCTGTTGCCTCTAATTCTGAACCAGGCCTCTGCACAATGCCGATGAGCAATACCCAAATCATCCTTACATCCACATCCAATCTGAATCAGGTCTCCTAGCCCTGATCTGCTATCAGAGCTCAAATGGCACACTCTGCACACTTTCTCTCCATCATCGTCTCCACACTTCCCATCTCTTGTTGGTTCTCCAACGTCCTTACCATCTAGTCCTTTTTCCAAATCCACAGCACTGTCCACTTGCTTGACTGTGAAAAAGGTGACTTTTTTCACCTTGGGCTTCTCAGGAGTATTCAACCTGCCATCCACAAGCTCAGGGGAATCGACCGCAGTACCACTCACACCCAAATCAACTGCAACAGCTGGTTCAGCTGAATCCACAACTGGGGCAGATGAATCCACAACTGGGACAGTTGGGTTGTGAGATTCAGTTGCATCAGAATTCTCCTTCTCGTCCACAATCAAATTGGAAGGCACATCAACCGAGCATGCCATATCTGAAATCTACTAAACCATACTTGAATACACCAGTAACGGCTCAAACATGGCAAACAACAAGTGTATGTGAGCAAAATCAAATGACTGAGGACTAAATCATATGGTTGAAGACTATTTCATCAAATGTTCACCGTAGGTCTTCTGCGAATTGATCAGGTTGGCCACTAGCTTACGCAAAGTAGTCATCCATGCAAGGATAATTTTGATTGATTCCTTGTTTACACGATAATGAACCCGCTTCCATTGCCGGGCCCTACACGCAAATCACTATTGGAGACCTTTACCTGCTTCCGTTGGCTGATTGCATGCCTAATCCTCTGGGGCTGGTTTGCATTCTATATTGTCCTAATATAGATCCTAGGCCGCGAAAATCTTGAAAGCCCCACTTCTTGAAAGGTAAACAATCAGTAGGCCGGGAAAATCTGAAGCCCCATTTATTTATCATAAAAAATAAGTTTCCATACATGGATTAATAGCGATTGAATGTAATTTAACACCTTGTGACCCCACAAAAAGAGCTGACCACATTTCTGATAAACTTGTACCTATCAAACTAACCTACTGACTGGTAGAAGCCCCTTCACCAGTTTTCCCCCAGCCTAACTCATGTTTACGATTGCGATTGACAGGCAGCAATTCAAATCTGAAAATGGTTTTTGGGTTTCTCAAAGACATCTGTTTACTTGAATCTTCTCATGATATACGCGACCTCTGTAGCCTCATCATGCAACTAGGCCAGCTGTACTTCCAATATTTTTTTCAATGTTTAGGTAAGGAAAATCTCACTGCCTTATTCCGTTCACACTTGCAAGACTAGTGTGCCCAGCGACCTTTGTAAAACATCGCTTTCATTCATGGAATATATTAACTATTTACAAATAAATATAACCATAATCTACCCTCGGAATTTGTCTTCCCTCCTTCCACGAAGGTTGAAGTCAATGTCTATCCTTGGAGGGTTTCCTAAATTCCTTTTAGTTATTACCATTGCCTAGTCAATGCCTCCTTATGCCGGCAGGAGGCATTGGAGTATGGGCTAAATTTTATGGTCGTATATATATATATATGTGTGTGGAGATTTTGAGTATATAATTAATAAAAAGGTAAATAGAATTTTTTTAATTTTCATTTAGTTTTTTGTTTATATTGAGAGTGTCTTAATGTAATTACATATCAATAAATAGTGTAATCTTGTGTGAAGTTGGGTTCTATCTTCCATCCATCTATGTTTATACACATTTTCATATAACCAACCTCACCTTATCTATTTCTACACAGTTTCTTTTATAGTTTACATGTGTTGTGCCTCCATTATCAAGCATTCATTCTCCAAATAGGCATTACCATTCACATATTCCAAATTAGTTTTGTACAAATCTGATCTCTAAAATTCTAAATTTTAAATTCAAATTTGATCAACTCTTGCTTATTTCACTAGTTGTTATGGCTTGACTACACATGTGTTTGCACCATTTGTTATTATGTCCTTGTATTTAAAGGCATTTAATTGCATTTAGTTATCATGCTCTCACATCAATGAATCGTTAGTATTAAAAGAGCAAGTAAACTGGGGGCACATTAACTAAAGCACCTAAAAAAATAAAAGTATACATAATCATTCTAGTGGTTTGCATGTTTAAATATTATTGTCCCCAATCATTTTCACAATCATAAAGCTAGTATTATCAAGGGGGGTAACTTTGGTGAATATAACTCTTGTAATTCAACCCCTCCTTCAAGTATTTATAAACGTTGCTAATTCTTAACACATAGAAAAGCAAAACAAATTAGGTAAATTAAAAAGCAATAGTGCACATTCAGCAAGATCATCTTTGTACATTGCAAGACAAATCTACACCTATAGAAATGACACAAATCAACAAATTCAATTAGGAAAAATGTATAGTCCTACATAAAATCTAAAGAAATAAACAAATCCAAGTTTTATATGTTTCTATGCCAAAATAACATATATTATATGTACATCAAAATTATCTTCTTTCATCATGCACAAAACTTAAAATAGTGTAATTTCCTAGCTTAAAATTTAATTCCAAATTAATCAATCACATAAGTCTAATTTATTAATCTAAGTTAATTTATCCTTATGTGAATATATCTCATTGGATTAACCTAGATTAAGGTTAGGGAAAGTTTATTTTCCTTTGTATTTTTGGTGAACCCCTTTGATCCCAAATCACCCTAAGTTTTTCTTTAAGGTTTATGCCTTCACTATTTTAGGGTTTTCATATATGTATTTTTTTAATTGTAGTTTACTTTAGATCTCACTAGGTTTTGCGTGTCTTGTCTTTCATTTATATACATTTTCTTTTATGGTTTAATCTTCAATATTTTCTCTATTTACATATCTTGCCCACCCTTGGCTACCTTGTTAAGGTTTCATCTTTAGATCTAATATATCACTAATATTTCTATTTTTAATTAAAAAGTCAATTTTTGAGATTTAGTTAAATTCTATATTTTATTTATGTCATGAGCTACTTGTGATCCTAATCTTCCATTGAGAAGTGTTCATTTAAACCCTAATATGGTTGCTCATTCTAATGAGATAGATCTATCATGATGCTTGTGTTGAGAAAAAACTAGAGTATAATTAAGATTATGATCATGATGCTCAGATGGCCAAAAGAAATTGTAAATGAGCTTGCTAGTTTTGCTAATCTTTGAAAATATAACACAACTAGCTAATATGATTTGTGCAATGTGTTCATCAATAAGCAATTTGGATTGGAGATTTTGTAAACTATTAGATGAAAAATTGATTCTCTACTACCATTGGTTCATCTACCTCCTCCCCATTGTCTACCATTAATCCATTGTCTAGTGTTACCCCTTCTACTACCATTACAATGTTAATGCTACTTCTATTAGTGTCCCATCACATAGTGTATTTCCTTTTTCACCCTTCACCCTCTATATAGCATTCATATTAACTACACTTTGTTGGGATTAAATTTTCATCAACCTTGTCGATAATTTAATTACTCATAATTGTTGAAGTATGTCTACATCAGGCACATCTACCCATTCATCTTCAAATTTGATTCTTTTAAACTCTGTAGAGGCAAATTCTTGCATGTCTTTCACTTTAATTAACTCCCTCCTAGCAGCTTTCACTTCATCTTTGATGTCCATGAGCCTATCTAGCAACAAGTCACCATCATCCTCTTTCTTGATCACCTCCTCAAATCTATTATTCCATTTCTCCTTCAATTTATCAAGAGGAAGACCTTCCTTTACAGGGATATCCACATTAACCAAAATAGCAATCACTGCTTATAATTCATCAATCTGCTCATTTAGATCCTTGCTAGCTTGTTGAACTTCATTTTTATGTTCATAAATGAATTTAGATCTAAACCTGATTATGCTCATTCTCTTCTCAATGAAGTCCACATTATCCTCATCGAGGATAGATTGCTCCAAGAGGATTTTCTTTGGCACCTTGTTGATGTCCTTTAGCTTCTTGGTATGCTCTCTATACTCTTCTTATTTCTCCAAGACTTCAACATGTTGATTCATATCTTCCACTAACTCCAATGCACCTTCATGAAATTTAAAACCATCAACAAGCAACTCATCAACCTCTTGATTAAGCCGATCAACCCATCTATCAAACATTCCAACCTTCTCATCTGTACCAAATCATCAGCCTCTTTCTTGCTTAATAGGACTGGGGTCTCTGGAGCAGCAACTTGTTGAGAAACAAGAGTGGAAACATACTTCAAGAACTTGTGCAATTGATCCAATTGGGCTTTAATTTCATCCTTCCTTTCTTTATCCTTGATCATCCTAGATTTGGTGGAGGATGCCATAATGTCAATAAGTTTCATTTGTTGATTCCTTGCGGGTCTCCCCAAATTAACAATACCCAATTGGTAGTCAGTTAATTGCATATATTGTCTGTGTTTTTCCACCATAGGGATTGCACATTCAACCATGATTTCACTTGCATTTGTTAGCTTTATAGAATGGAGGACTTTGGCCTTTTTGTTGGGCCTTTCTTTTTTTATTTCTCTCATCATGCCCTCCCAATTCAAGGGTTGAGGTTGGACTACTTGTTTCTTTTCCAGATCAAGTTTTAACCATGTGGGTGCAGTAGGAGTTATTACCTATGTAGAAGAGGAATTAGCAGGAGAAAGAGGTTTCCAAACTATTTTTCTAGGTTGAGAATCAACCTCTTGTTGTTTCTCTTTCTCTGCTCTTTCCTTTGCCAATCTCTCAGCCTCAACTTTATCTTTTTCTCCTACATCCTTTTAGCTTATAACTCCTTTTGCAATTGTTCCTCCTCTAACCTCCTTTTTTCTAGCATCTCATCCCTTTGTCTTTCCAAATATTTAACTCTATCCCATGCTTCCTTAGACTCATGCTCATTTTTGGCCAATGCTTCAACTTCCTTTTCTCTTTGCAGGCATTCTTCTTCTTCTCTCCTCTTGTAAGCTTCTTCAACAACCTTGAACTTGGCTTCAAGAGCCTCTTTATCCCTTATTTCTTGAGCTTTCTCTTCCTCAAGCTCGTGAATTTTCTGCACCAGGGCTATTTTATCATTCTCTTCCTTCATCCTCAACTCTTGTTCGTATTGTTGTTGCAGCAAGTCTTCCTTCTCCTTTTGTTTTCTTGCTAGCTCTTCTTCTTTAGCTTTATCTTCAGCTTCTTGTTTCCTATCAAGTGCCTCAGCTTGTTCTTTGGCCTCAATTTCCCTTTTGGCATCTTCAAACAATTTCCACTGTTCCTTAGGAGTGAGGACATGTTCAGTTCCCATATCTTCAGTTTCTTCATGAGGTGCAGTCACAAGAGTCTCCCTATCTGATTGGGTAGCTTTATAATTTGTTTCAATATCATGAATTTCAATCTCATGCTCCTTCCCTTTTAAGGAACCAACCTCCCTATGAAGGGTTCCAATGGGCATCTCCTCAATTGGTTACTCTATAAGAGGAGGTTGAGTTGAGATTTCTCCTCTAGCTTTTGTTGTGGCCTCCTCTCCTCGTGATTTAGGAACATCTTGAGTAGGAATTATGGGATCAAGCTCCTCTCCAAAATTGGGAGGGAAAAAATCTAATGGCTCCTTAAGAGTTGTCCTTTTTGTTCTTCTATACCCCTGGGTGGTACCTACAACTTTCCACTTTTTAGAATTTTGAGCCTCTGGCTCTTTGATCCTCATTACCACCCACTGGATACTTTGATCCAAGACTATCCTAGAAATTTTCTTGATATCAATGGACTCCTCTTCATGCCAATTCATTGGATCCAAGTCCCTGGTCCCTATGTTTTCAGCATCATACTGGGGATCCAAGGTTACACCATCATCTGATAAATTATCAGGAATATCTTCCTTC
>VDFB02066471.1:0-20000 GCA_007258455.2 Sequoia sempervirens
ATAAAGGAGGTTTGGGACTTGAAGAAGGAGAAAGATCAAAGGAAAATCAGACCCCTAAAAGGGTTGAAAATCAAGAGAAGTTTCAAGGAAATGGAAAAAAAATCAGAAATCAAAGAGGCAATGCTAGAAGACCCCTTATTAGACAACCAAATGCTCAAAGGTACCCATCTTTTAATGGTATTTTTTTTTCATGAAAAAAATTTGGACATAAGGAAATAGAATGTAGAAGTAGAAAGAATCATAATGTTGGATCCTTCTCTAGACGATGTTTTGAATGCAATAAATTTAGACATAGAGCTATTGGGTGCAAAAGTCAGATGATGAATAGATACAATCCTAATAGAATGGTTCAATATTTCAATGGTTACTGTTATACATGTAATGTATTTTGACATAAGGCTAACCAGTGCAGATCAAGATTGAATAGAGGTTAATTTGGTCAGAAAATTGTTTACTACATTTGCAACAAACTTGGACACATTTCAAAATTTTGTAGAAGCAAGAATGGAAGGCAGACTGATCCGGGAAAGAGGAATGAACCTATGAAGAAAATTGATCCTACTAAAGTAAAGAAGGAAATGGAGAAAATTTGGAGAAAGAAAGAGGAATCTAATAAAAAGGATGAATTAGGAACTACAAATGTATCTCTACCTCCCTCTAGTGCTGATAATTCTCTTGAAAATTAAACCTAGGCATGGGCTTAGGGGGAGCAATAACAGAAAAATCAAACAACCCCCTACAAATATGAGGTGTCAAGGAGTGACACAAATATATATGGTATAAAATGGCATGCTTAAGCTTTTGGAAAAGAAACCAGTAGAAAATATATAAATCTAAATAAATGCAAAGCATTTTAGGGTTTACAGTGTATCAATGAAGGGTTTTATCAGCTTTATGAAAATCAAAGCATTTAATGTGAAATTAGGACAAATCATAAATATATAAAGTGAGTTTCTAAGTCGATTTTAGTCACATTTGCACATTCAAAGAAAGGAGAGTGAGTTGAAGGAGATTTGAAGGAGAATTTGGTGCAGAGTGCTCAAACCCTAGATCTCGTTGTGCACATACAAGGTATTTACGACTTTCTATAATTTGTGGGTTTGAAATAGAATTTTTTTCATAAGAATTTGAGCTTGATTTGAAGTTAAAATGGCTACCCCAATATTTGTTAACATTAATGAGAGGCCTAGACCAAAATTCAAGAAGTATCCAATGAATGTTTTTGAAAATGATCCCACAGTGCTTTCTCAAAGATTCCATATAGGGTTTTACTTATAAAAGATATTATGACATACACACATAAGAAATTGGAAGAATATGATCACCTAAAAATAAAAAATATTTGGATGAATGAGCTTACTAGAGATAATCACCTAGTGAAACTTGAATATATTAACCTAGTACAAAAAAGCTAAATGTCTGGAACTAGTTTCCTAATTATAACAATGATGTTGATGTTAAGTTTGTAAGCCCATCACTGAGTAGGCTACATGAAAAATTTCTATGAACTAATGTTCATAGACTAATAACTAAAGAAGCGATTGAGGATGTTAAAGGGTTGTGTGATACTAGACTTGTACTAGTTCTTAAATCTATGAAGAACAAAGTTGTTATGAATCTTACCGATGCCACTAATGATAAGAGGGATTTGGAAACTAAACCTATCTGAAAGAAATATGCTTCTATGGTGATAGGTCACAAGATTTACTTCATAAACAAGGGAAATTTAGTTTCAACAACTGCTATCTATGTTGCACATGAAATGGTGGTGAATGGAAAGGATTTTGATATGTATGAGTTGCTCTGGCAACAAATTATTGAGAATTTGAAATTGACAAGGGAAAAGAAATATGCATTCAAGTTTGGAACTTTGGTTGTATGTTTATTGTTTTACTTATTGAAAGATCTTCTTGGAATAAAAGGTATTGTATGGGATAGAAGTAGACAAGTAGCACATCAAATCTTTGAATACATGCATAGCTTAGGTAACTAATAGGAATAGGATGATGCTTTGACTACATTCTTTGTAGTGTTTCTCTCAGAAAACTGGTAGAGAAATATGCTAAGGAAATTACTTTCCTTGTTTCGACTAATGAGTGTATCATTGAGGTTGTTGAACCAAGAACAATGTGGATTGAGCCTCTTGGATATGAAATTTTTTGAAAAGAGGTTGAAGGACATGTGGATTTGTTTCTCAAAGTCCTAAGGACCCCTCTCAACCAAGACATGGGACTATCAGAAGTGCACATGGAACTATCAACACCTACAAGAAATAATAGAGTAACAAAACAAGTTTGTAAAATATGGACTTACAAAAGAAGTACAAAATTTAAGGGAAAAAGCAATGGAAATTGTAGATGCAACTGGTGAGCCCTCCAGAGCAAGGAGATCTAGAAGAATAACTTCCACCCCTGCTTCTACATTACCTAAGTCCTCTAGTAAAAGAATTAAGCTAGACTCTAGTGCTCTAGTAATTGAAGAAGTCACTGCACCCTCTAGACCTAACACAAGGATAAGCAAGAGAAAGAATGTACCTCCAGTAGAAATCACTACTACCTTTGAAAGAAGAAAGAAGAAAGAATATTTTAGGGAAAATAATTTAAGTGTTGTATTTGAAGAAGAAATTGAGCTTGTGCTTGAACATGAAGAACATCTAACAAGAAATAGAAGAAGTAGTGCTACTACAAGCGGTGAAGATGCTTGACAAGAGGTATGCACCAGAGTTAAAAATCAAAAAGTTGACATTGTTGACACTTTAGAGGAGCAAAAGAAAAAGAAGTAGAAAATGACTCCTTTGATAAGAGATTATACTCTGATGAAGTTAGATATTTTAGTTAGTAATATGTTAGATCATGATGATTTGTTAGAAGCTACTGAAAAACTATATGATGAAGTGGATAAAGAAAATAGGAAAACAATCATTGAAGCAATTATTCAATATATTATTGTTTTAGAAGCTAACATGAATAACATCAAGAAGAAGGTTCCTAGTGTTGTGTGGGATGCCTTGATGGAAAGAAGGCATGAAGCTATTGAAGATAAGGATAAAATGAAATTAGATTCCTTGGAGGAAATTAGTTCCTCCTTGTCTAAGGATGACAAAGCTACTCTAATAGAGGTGTATACTAAATAATTCAGAGTTAAAAAAAGAGTTACTATTCTTATGGGGAGAGAAAAGGAGCAAGTGGACAAATTGAAGCAGGAAATAGTCAAACTTCCAAGGATATTGTTCTTCACTATTAGTTAGGGTTTGATTTGATTTTGTTTTTCCTAATAACCTTTGAATTTTCCCTGTGCTATAGATACTATGACAACACGAGAGAAGAAAATCAAGGCTGACATAAATGAGGAATATAGTATATAGAGATCATGAGAGATAGAGAGCAGACACAAGAGAGATTGTGTGGAGGTGGTAGAGTAGCCTATAGCAAGGGTGGTCAGAGATCGAAGAGAAAAGTTGAATGCCAACTTGCATGTTAGGAACAAATGTTGCTGTAATTAAACAACCAATGTAATTCTATATTTGTTTCCATTTCTGAATGATAAAATATGTTGTTTTATTCCTGCATATTGGTTGTTCTTTATGTGTTCTCTCTTGCATTTTTCTTTGTGAAACCTAATTGGTTGTGGTGAGTGTCATTGTAAGGGGAGTACCCTTCATCAAGTGGTATTAGAGTTGAGAGTGCCCCTTCATCAGTGGTATCAGAGTAGGTTTTCTCGAGTCTATAAATAGAGCACCAAACATGAGTCAGTTTGCAATAGGACCTGTGAGTGTGGGTTGAGAAAAATCCAGAAGATCTTGAGAGTGCAGAGTATGCACTAGGACTTGTAGGTGACAAGTTGAGGGAGTTATGGGAAGGTGTGATTGTTGCAAGCATGAAAGAGGGTCTGTTACTACTATCCTCGAGCATAGAAAAAGTTGGGTAGAAGGTGTAGAGTGCCTCCACTGAGAGAAGATGGGTAGAGGAAGCATCTTCTAGAGTCTTTGTTGGGTAGAGGATAGTTGTGTGAGTGATATATTATTGTAAGGAGTACTTGTGACTACAGAGGGACTTGCGAGTCTCTAAAAGTAACCTAAGGATTGAAGATTGGTTTTGTTATTAATTTGAGAGGCCTAGAAAATGGAAAGGAGAAAAGGAATTATCATTAGATGGATTCTAAGGGTTCCTAGATTAGAGGAAATTAGAAAGAGATTCAGAGAAAGAGAGTTCATAGAGTTGAAGTAGAAATTAAATGAATTGGAGGACAAGATAAGAGGGTGGAAACAAATGAAGCCAAGAGCTGAAGATGAGTTTTATCTTTCTAATGATGTTTTGATAGTAGGAAAGAAAGAGGATGCAACAAAGTGTCATGCATGTGACACCGGGGAAGAGGATGAGCAGGTTAAGCAACCGAAACATGAAGTTGAAGGATGTCTATTGGTAGGAATGAAGGATTAGTATCCAGAGGTGATAACAACCACAAAAGAGTGGATACCAAAGGAGGACCTTGAAGAAGAGGACACCAAAGTTGAAGTAGTTGAGGAAAAGGTAAAACTTGCATCTTGTGAGTTCATAGAGGATTCTAGTTTGCATGATATGAATGAGATGGATAGATATGAGGAGGAGGATCTGTTAATGAAAGAAATTGAAAGAGAGTGGAATGAGAAAATTTTAGCTAACACAAAGGTTTTAGCCATAGAAGATGGTGAGGTTACCTAGATTTTGGAGTAAGTTCCAAAGAGGATCGACATGTAGCAATGGGAAAAGCCATTGCAACAATAGATCAGCTTGAGGGTGACGATGAAAAAGTGGGTGTAGCATTACCAGAGAAGGAGGTAATGAATAATGTTTTTAATGTTGAGATGGTTAAGGATAAATGGTATGCAAAGGAGGATTTGTATGGTGTTCAAAGTTAAGTGCAGGTGCAAATTGGTGGAGGTGGATGAAATGTAGTTGGTTGAATCCCACAAGATTAGAGGTGAATGAGAGATCCATTTAGAGGAGGTGGTTGGTCAATGGTGGAATTGATTCCAAATTTAGAAGGTTGAGTGTAGAGAAGAGTTTTTAGAGGAGATTGCTTGTTCCAGCTAAGTGTTGGAAGAGAATAAATAAGAAGCAATCACAGGTACTAGTTTCGGAAATGGGGTTGGTTGATGATTGCTTGTAGTCTAAAAGGGTGCTACTACCACTTGAACCTATTTTGTGAATCTATATTCATAAAATTCTTCCTACCTTGGGTGTTTGATGTAGGAGCATCTAGGGTGTGGGAGTGATCTTGCATCAATCAAAACAATAGTGATATTTCTTTTCAATAAAGGGTTGAATCAACTTTAACTAGCTAAGTATGGTGGTTTGCAGGCATTCAAAATTTGCACATGGTGACATAGAGGAGAAATAAAACCTCAACTTCATTTGGAATTCTATGTATTTGTGCATCAGTGTGATAGGGAAATCTTGACGGGACCCTATTCCTTGTCCCATTGATGTTTTGATAGCAGAAGTGGTAGTAGTTAACAGGCATGAGAAAGTCACATCAGCAAGAGACTAGAATTTTGGTGGGATGACATTTGGTATCCCTTCGACACCCTGATAGTCTTTTGATACAATATCAATGTGACTCTGAGTTATCAATGATATTCATTTGTGAATTCCTTCAATGGGTCAAAATGGTGTATCATGGTGACATTGATACTTCAAGTGGACATGAGACCACATCCCTTTGATGGGCTGACAAAGTGGTGACAACAATGAATTTACACTTCAAGGAGACTTGTCTACTTTAGAGGGGAATTATTTGAAGTTCCCTCAATATGGCTATGACGGGAAGGAAGAATAGTGTTATGAGTGGGTCAAAGGTGAAAGAGAAAGATGAATAATGAGATGATACTTGGCTCGATGTGGTTCATTGTTTTCACATTTTAGTTGTGAAACAACATGGTCATTGGTCAATAGTAGTAAACCTAATGAGAGGGATTGGAAGCACTGATAACTAGGTAACTGCCTGGTGATTTTGAATGCTCATTGGATGACAATGGATACTATGACAATAGGAGAGAAGAACATCAAGGCCAACATGAAGGAGGAATACAATATATAGAGATTGCAAGAGATAGCTCGAGTAGACATGAGAGAGTGTGTGGAGGTGGCAGAGTAGCTTGTAGCAGGGTTGGTTGGAGATTGAAGAGAAGAGTTGAATTCCAACCTACATGTTGGGAACATATGCTATTGTAATTAAATAGCCCATGTAATTCTATATTTGTTTCCATTTCTAAATAATAAAATCTCTTGTTTTCTTCCTACTTATCGGTTCTTCTTTCTGTGTTCGCTCTTGCATTTTTCTTTGTGAAACCTGAGTAGTTGTGGTGAGTGTCATTTTAAGGGTAATTACCTTCATCAAGTGGTATCAAAGCTGAGAGTGCCCCTTCATCACTGGTTTTCAAAGAAGTCTTGGGAGAAAAAGAAGAAGATGGTCATACTGTTGAAGAAACTCCATTGTTTGATACAAAGAATGTGGTGTCCTCACCACCACCAATAGATGAAACACATGATTCCCTAGAGACTTCTTCTCCTCCAAAAAATACTAAAAAACCATTGGTGCTAATGATGAAAACTAGAGTGTAGAGAAAGAAAAATAAAAGAATGATGCTCATGATGTTGCTAAGGATCACTTTGATCAAAAACAAAAATGAAGATGTGGGAAATGAAAATGAAGATAATAAAAATAAGAATGGAGAAGAAGAACAAGGAGAGAAAGAAGAGAAAAGTAAGAAATATGATGATGATGAGAAGGTGGATGAAGATAAAGATAAGCAAAAGGAAAATCCCTCCGAAATAGAGGAGAAAGTAGAGAATGAAGAAGAGTCTGAAGTTGGAAAGAATGAAGAAGATGCACAAAAGACCACAGGCTTATCCAAGCCCTCTAGAGAAACTTCCTTTGGTAAACCACTCAAGGGTAATTTCACAAATAAAATAAGGTTCCAACCAGTAATCTCTCCTAAGTTGTTACACCTCCTAATGTATCAAGGATGTGCAGATCTAGAGAAGATCTCACCAATTCAGAAATTGGAGCTTGGAGATGTCTTTCATTCCTCTGAAAGAAATAAATAATTGAGACACATAAGAAGGGGAAAAAATTGATAAATGAAGCCATAAAGACTCTACAAGATGCTACTCTTGGTACTACATTTGATAATTCTCTAAGCTTTGTTGAAAAATTAAAGTTTCTAGTTGATTCTATTAAGGAGTACACCTCCAGTCTAAAAGAACAAACTAAAAAAGAAGTTAAATCAATGTTTGTTGAGAAAAAGCTACTTGAGCTACAAGATAGATGTGTAAAAACACATAGAAAAGTGGGAAAATATCTAAAGGAAGTGCAAGAATGTGAAGATGAGGCTAAGAATTTGTTTTTATATTGTATTAGGTGGCTAGATGCCACACAAGGAATTGAGGACTTAATAGACTCGATTGAGTTATAGATAACTAATTCCTATAGTACATTTGATTTGGAAAAGGATAGAGATCATACTAATTATACTTCCATTATAGATCTGTAGAATGTAGAATATATTGTTCACATTGCAATGACAAAAAGAATACATTATAAGGTGATTTGGACAACTTGGAGACTTGGTGAAGGAAAAGCATGTACCAGTGTCAAGTTCCCTAGCTGATGTAGAGAATCTTACAAAGATAAATCCAAATCCAAGTATTGCGGATGAGGGAGAGGAGAATATTGTAGAGCTAGAATCATTGTAAAAATTGCTTGCAACAACCAAAAAGACTTGGAATGAAGGGAAGTTTACTTGGCAAGCAATTCTTAAGGAGATTGAAGGTGCCTCCTCCCCCGATTAAACATTTCTCACTTGTATACTCTTTCATTGTTTTAGTTTCTTTTAATTCTTCATTATATATATAGTTGGATCAAATTTTTGGGATAACTCCTTGAGGGGGAGTTAGTTTAGTTCATTCAAAGATTTACCTATACATATGCATAAAGTTTGGAGTTTACATGTGTGTTACCGACACACCCTTTGTATTTGATGTCAAAAGGGGAGAAGTTACGTAATGGGAGATGATTTTAGAGAAGTTTGCTGACTAAATTTTTT
The DNA here is from genome assembly GCA_007258455.2 of Sequoia sempervirens. Lineage (NCBI taxonomy): Eukaryota > Viridiplantae > Streptophyta > Pinopsida > Cupressales > Cupressaceae > Sequoia > Sequoia sempervirens. The sequence goes on from VDFB02066471.1 coordinate 8,087, forward strand.
GGAGATTCATTTTTGGCACATGTTTCCATCAATGAAAAAGCGGGAGATTGTTGAAAGAATGAAGAAGGAACCCCTTAATGTGTTGTCATTGATGCCAACATTAATTGTTGATATTTTCTCTAATTTGGTGAACTGAATGAAGATATCCTAACATGGTATTTTTGTTTGCATCTGATCATGTGATAAGATCCATTTATGAGGTGATAATATGTTATTCTTGACTATTATGTGCATCTATGATCAATATTTCAGCTATTTTAGATGTATAGTTTGAAAGTTATAAGTGACGAATGTTTTGCATACAATTTTGGCCTTGTACAATATAAATGGGTATGAGTAATACTATCTACATTCCTTTGGTGATTGGAATCAATTTTTTAAAATTTTGGTAGATTGCTTACAAGTGTCAGTACATCATATATTCTAGATGGTGCATGTTTATGTGATTAGGTTGATCATTGGTATTGATTAGTTGGCTTATTTTGTGATTAGGTCTAATTCCTGGTCTACCTAATGCTTGGCATATGTTGTGGTGACTAAATATGTGTTTCAAATGTTAGTAAGATCTATATTAGGTCCATGCCAACCTAAATCAAGTGTTTCATGTTTGGTTTGAGCACAAATATATTTTTGATTCAAGTGTGGTGTTAACAAAGAAATTTTGATTTAATATAGGGCTACATCTAATTAGGCTGATCTAATTGATTTATACGAATGAATTGGGTATATATGTAAGACATTTTGAAGTTGCAGGAGCTACATGATGTGTGACATGATGTGAACATGCAAATTTTGCATGTACATGATTAGATCTATTGCAGAATAATTATGAATTTTGAACGATTGTAAAGCATAGTAGTGTTTTGTATTCAGAGCTTCAAAGGAACTGAATCCAACACAAGGAAGGTGCATTTTGTATCAGTTCACATCCTAGCTGCATGGCCATTTCTATTTTGTATCTTTTCGTGGCTATGAGCCCTATTGGACAGTGTCTCCTAGAAGTGAGCCTCTGTAATATCTTATAACTGATTATAATATATTGTGAGGTAATCCTCACCATGGTTTTTCCCTTTTTGGGTTTTCCACGTAAAAATCATGGTGTTCATGTGTCATGTGATCTTGTGGTTGCTTCATGTTTTCATTCATTGTTGTAGTTATATATGTTTTGTTAATTGGATGGATTATGATAAAATGGTTTAAATGAATATTGATTCACCCCCCCTCTCAGTATTCTAGGTGTTCAACATTTTCCTTCTTGGCATCTTAAAAGTTTTTTATTAAATTGGGCATAATATTTTCCTTAATTATCAAATTTTTTACCTTTTATAATTATTAGAAATATTTTGAAAGAATTACGCTTTGGTACAATTTTTTCTATCTTTTTTTGTTCATATTTAATATAATCTCAACAGGAATCTCATTATACCGTATTTTACACATATGTGTTCATTTTAGACATGCATTACAACAAATGGTAATACAAATGATAGTAAGATCTTTTCTAATGATACATCTTCGACTTTTTCATCTTAATCTTTTCTTTAAATTTATTTTGATGAAAAATTTAATAAAACATAAAAAAATCAACTACTAAATAAAAATTATGATAAGTTGAATTTTTGTCATTAAAAAATAAAATATAATTAATATTATTAAAGAATCTTCATTTCTTTATTTTATCTAAATATTAATATGAAATAATTATGAAAAATTATTATATTATTCTTTGACCAAGACAAAATTGATTGTGTGCATGAATTTGTGACAAAGTGAATGATTTAACTATCTAAAATCAAACAACACAAATAACAAGAAAAACATTCAAGGTTTGGAAAAAGAGATTCAAACAAACATAAATTTAACCAAATTATACTATGCCAAACCTCTTGTTGTAGATATGTGCCTATTATGTTCTATTTTTTTGTTTAATGTGTGCTCACTAATAATTTTTGTAGCATAACAATGATTGGTTTCAAAATAAGTGAGATAGGATAAAATGGTTAAGTCATCGATATATATGATAGAGGTGAAAATGGATGGATGGACAAGATTGAAAGATGAAGATAAAATTTAGAGGATTATTTGGTCCTCTCACTTAATGGGATGGTGTCAAGTGGCATCATGAAGTATTGAGAGGGAGCAATCTTGCCATCAAGGAAAGGTTTGTCCTCACCCTCCAAAATGGGTGATGTGAGGGAAATAAATGAATTAAAATTTTCTTGATACTTTGAGGGGACAAGACCCATGTGAGGGGACAAAGCCATGTCACATGTACAAAAAACCATGTGCATGATTTAATGGAATTGTTGACCTTAATTAAAGATTAAGTGTGCAAATAATTAGAAGATAAATTAATATTAGATTAGAGAGAATAATGAATTAATATTTCTTCATCATGATCCAAAACATTAACGAGGAAGGAAATAAAGTAAGAAAAGTGGTGAAATCCAAGATAATTTTTTTGAAAAGACTATGCGATGTTGAAAATAAATAATAAAATGTCTCTTTGAAGCTCCGAAAGGGAAACAATGACACAAGCATGTTGAAGAGAGAATAGGGTATTCAAAAAAGTATGACCAAAGTCTCTTTGACACAGTGAAAAGTAATTCTCATTCAGTTGACATGACTAGTGAAGCATTTGAAGAGATAATTGCCATTAATGATTATCACTGATTAGCAAGTTGGTGCAAGTGAAATTTATGAACTAGAGATGATGTAAGTGTGCCAAATCTTGAATATATCTCACTTGTAAGATCTTATAATCTTAATGAATTGGAGCTAAAAATTGAGGATGTGGGGTTGAGCGATAGTGAAAAGGTTGGAGAGGGTGACATTGGTTCAAGTAAGTATCCAAGACTCAACTAAAGATTTTATTGAAGTTTGTTTGAATTGTACTAGAGATAGGGTTAAAACATGGAAGAAACACTAGAAAAACCAAAAGTGAAGAGAAAAAACTGAGACAAGACCATTAAACCAAGATTTAATTGAGTAATGTTCGGGTTCTGGTCTAAAGTCTAGACGAGTAGCCCAACTAAACCCTTTAGTTGAGAAGTTGGAAGATAAGCATAAGAACTTAGGAGATGTATGGAAACCACAATGAGGGTACGACTTATTCATATATCATTACAAAAAGAAATATAGTCATAGGCATATGTCAAACCCATGGAATATGAACTTAGGAAAGCTAGTGGCACCAAATGTATTTGTCAACGTGGATTTAATCAAAGTGTTGGCCAAAATGTATAACCCTAAGATGAGATCAGTTCATTCACATGATGGTTCATAGTTTATCCTCATCACTAGAGATTATATAATTTCCATGGTTTTTCAATTGGATACTTCTAAGAAAACACCATTAAGAATGAAGGATCTTTTGGAAGAATACCGTACCATGGATATGAGTTATGAAAGGTGGAAATTACCCTTGCATAGGACCCATGATGTACGAAATCAACTTAGAATATTTTCCAGTAATGAACGACCTCCATTTTTTATGGATTTATTTGAGGAATACTATCAATATACTTATTATTCAGCCATACAGATCTTGGAAATTGATGTCCTGGCTGAGATGGCCATTGCTCATATGGTCTTGTTAATAAATGTTTAAAGCAAAGATGCTAGGTCATTTGACTATGCAGAGTATTTAGTTGAGGTTATAAATTCTTCACTTGCTACATAAAAAAAAATAGTGATTCAATCCATTTCAGACATTACTCCTTTCTTATGCACATGATCTTGTATGAGGGACAGGTAATGGGGATGTGGGGAGAAAAGTTGAGAATCAAATAAATGGATGATGATGAGAACATACGGCCAGTGTAAATGTGGACCTCAATTTGGGATAGTAGATGTGGGAGGTCCCATTATTTGTACTTTGAAGAATATTTCATAAATCCCTTGTATAAACTATTTTCCACCACTGTGATTATAATTTATCCTCTAAAATACATATATTTCTAAGACCTAAAGAGAAAAATCAAAAAGGGAAGGTGAACCATAATTGGGGAGATTGGTATGTGTATGAGGTCTGCACTGTGATAATAGTATACAAATTTGAGGCAACTCCATTCCTTCTGCCTAAAAAAGTTCTAGATAGAGTTACATATTTAGAAGTAGTAAGGAAATTTTCTTATTCATATTATATGCACCTTAAGAGTTATGGAAAAAAATCTCTCAAGCCTTCCACTTTGTGTTTTGGAGATTTCACTATCATTTCTGAAAAATGATCTAGTTGGTAGTAGAATAGACTACTACAACATGCCTCTAGGAAATAAGAGGGAAAATTTTGACCCTGAACATTTCATTCATTAATGCCAAGATGACACAAAAGTTAAAAATATATGAGCATATTTTTTTGTAGATGATGTGATATGGAATTGTGATGAAACCTAGGCAACAATGAGAATGGCTTCACAACAAGATAGTGATGGTAGAAGCATGGAGGAAAGGCCATGACCCACTATACATAGATTCCTTTCATGAAATACAAGATCCCATGGAAAGAGTGGAGTAGTTGATCTTACATGAAGAAGAATTGATTAAAGATATACCCCTCATAGCTTTTGAAAAGAGGGGAGATGCTCACTCCAGGAGGCAAGCTGAAAACATAATGCCTTTGAATAATTCATCACCACAACCCACTCCTGATGTTATCTTTTTAGTTGACACCCCTATTATAGTAGAATATGATGTTGAAGAAGAGGATGATTTTACACAAATTACTGCTCCCACCATCCCCTAGTATGAACTACCATGAGAAAGAAGTGTAATTTCATTTGAAGCCTCAAATAATCTCTCTAATGATGTGAGACATCAGGCAAGCCAAGAGTTCATATCAGATGATGCATTCATTCAAACCCAAGAATTCAAATCATTCATCTATGAATACAAGGGGAAAATGATAAGAGAAAGAGTAAAATAAATTAGCCTTGAGTAGGAAGCCAATGCCTTGAAAGAATTGCATGAAGTGGATAGAGAGATGGAAGGCACCACCCCTGAACAAGGAAGGGAGTTGCTACAGGAAGTTGGGGTTATGCTCCTCCCCAGATGGGATATTAGTCTAGTCATTGTCTTTAATAGTTTTATGAAGAGGGAGAGAAAAACCTTGCAACTAATAGATGAGGCTAGTGACAAGATCTATACTAGTTCAGGGTACAATCTAGATAATGCTACTCTATAGATTTGGCCTCTTTACCCACCAGGGGAAAGGTCCTCACTTATTGACAACCCTAATCAAGTATTTGGTCATCTTTTAGTGCAAAGAGTAGGGGATACAAATCTCATTGAGACAACAAAACTAAATGTCAACATTGCTAAATTCACCAAGGCTTAGGTCAAGAAATTGATAAGAGATAACAAAGGGCTTGTTGTTGAGAATGAGAGATTGAAGCAGGAGGTAATTAATTACATATATAAGTTACCTTCCTCTTCTGGTCTCTATTCCCCATTAATAAATTGTGAAAGAAAAGTACTCGAGGTTATGTCTGAAACCACATATTGGAAATGAAAGCATGAAATATATCAGAAGAAAAATGAAGAATTGAGAAAGGAAGTTAAAACCACTGCATTTGAGATGGCATTAGAATTGGTATGAAAAATATTTGACAAGATGTTTCAAAATATTGATAAGGTTTGGAATATCCACAACAATACATTCATAGCCCACCAAGAACATGGTAGGTTACACAACAGGATGAGAGAGATAGAGGAACAAATGAAAGCCACATGGGATGGTGGAAAAAAATGCTTTAAGAGCATCAAAAACTAATGAATATGCATGATAATTTCCACAACATATTAACACAAGAACTAGATGATTTCAACTAGCCTCTGAGCATGGCTTTACCAAAATTCTTTGATGAAGGGGAGTTGAAAGATCGGGATGCGTGGAAGGATGAAATTTCTTAGTATTTTCCAATGGTTCTAGATGAAATTAATGATGAAGAAGAGGTGATAGAGAAAACACATATACAACTAGGATTTTTTTTTGATCTTGAGTATGCCATGAAAGACATCATCAATAATGTTGATACTTATGCAAAAATAGGATATGTTGAACATTTATCAAAGGTTAACTTGTTTATCTCACGATCCAAGTAAGGAGTATAGGTTATTGAATTCTCACAGTGTTTGATGCATTATCATGGAGTATGGACCTTGGGAAGATCTTCAATGATCACAGGTACCTGACGGAGATTAACGGATCATGGTGCATCATGGATTATTTACGAACTTATTAATTTCTATGTTTATGTTTAATCTAGTTATTAGTGTTTAGTTATGAAACAATATGACTTTTTGTAAAAGGCCTGAAGCTTGTAGCTTCTCAGATATATATTGGGAAACCAAGGCCAGATGAAAAATATATTAGAATAGGATTATTAGTAGAATAGCAACCATATTAGCATACATATTTTATAGCATAAAAGAACTTCTGCTATATAATGTGTTACTTTTTGAATTAAATACAACAGAGAAGAAGATTTAATCATGTGGCTAAATTTTGGTGTCAATTGTTTGTTGATGATATCTAATTATTTGGTTGTCTCTAGTTTAATGCTTTCTTATTATTTAAATTGGTCTGTCAAGATCAATTTATCAAGGCACATTTGTTGTTCTTGTGTGGTTTAATTAATTTGGTTTCTTCAAAAGAATTAAAATCCTTTTAGCTTATCATAGTAATCTAGAAGTATTATTTGGATTGATAAGAAGATCCCTATAATCGATAAAATTATCACACTATCTCCAATTTGATTCTATCTTGTTATTCAAATTATCAAAACTATATTTGATTTTTCAAGGCACACTTGCTGCTTTTGTGTGATTCAGTTAACTAGTTCCTTCAAAGAGATTAAAACTTCCTATTAATTAGTCACAGTAACCTAAAAAGAATCATTTGGATTGATAAGGAGAGTTTGATAGTTACATTTTTGCATGTTTACATAAGGTGTAAGAAATCACAAGTGTCAAAAAATTCAAACTGTATCCAACAATTCACATATCATTCACCTCTTGACTCCATTAACCCAATAGGATTAGGCACTGGTCATTACTCATTCCATCATAGAAAACTCAATCTCATTCATATCTTCACCTCTAAATTTCAACATTAGGAGTAGGAGTAGCTAACAAGCCTTTGTCTATTCCACATTTCATGTGATTGTGGATAGGTCCTTAAAACCAACCAAGTCACACAACTTGCTTAAATCTGCATTAATTATCAAGGTTCATCTGCCTAGGATTAGCAAAGCCTGAAGTGCAAAGAGTCATCAACCACATAGGTTGACTCTTTTTGTTAGTTCAAAAATGTTGTAAGTCTGATCAAAGAGCCTGACATCCTCTTAGGATTTACAACCTACATTTTTGAGGCCTAATAGATTGGTGACTCTACTGGGGAAACTTAGGAAGAATTTGGTTTCATCCTATCCATTTTAAAGGTCAATCTGGGCCTTTCATCATAGAGTCATAATTATTCACATTTGTGTAAACACTCAATCACTTGACTGAATAGGAGATTCCATTGGGATAAAACAAAGTTCATTCAGATCTTAACTTTCCTACTTATGAAGAAGTAGGTGGTAACTCTATCAAGCTTTTATGATCAATAAACTAAACATCAGATCAAAAAGATTAGATCATAGACATCAAAGAATCACCATATCACCCAAAATGGATGGTAGAAGATCATTGCACAAAGGAAGTCTGAAAAAGAACAATGGTAGGTGGACAAACAAAAATGGGTATCCTCTTTCAAAAGTTGGCACAAATTAGAATGAAATAGTACCTTCTCAGTCAAATATCATGTACATTGATAAGGGGAACACATTAGAGCAACCCTTCATAGTGCATAGTAGTCCTTTTCTCAATGATGAGGGATACCAACCAATGCCACTTGAATTTTTTTTTTGACTAATAGCGTTCTCCATTTTAAACCTGATCCTCAACAAATGAGTGAAATTGATGCACACATAGAGGAGGAAAGAATCCAAAACCAAAAAGAGTACAAATACAAAAATGTCATAACAACAGGGAGAAGAAACCAAATATGGATTCATGGATCATTCTGACCCTATTGAAAACCATATCAATTATACTACCATAACCAACATGACAAATCAAGAGTTGGAACAAGAAATAGAGAAAATGGAGGAGGAACTTAGGAGAAGGAAACTAATAAAATAAAGAGAATAAATAGCCTAGCAATTGCTTCAAGTCAATCTCTAGTCATCAACAAAGGGACCAAAATATATACCTCCCCATAAGCAGGGAGGGAATGCCAACCCCACCAATTCACAAGGATCATCTCAAAATATAGGTGTTCCAAGTATCTCAAAAGCACCTTACAATACAATTGGGAATCCAAACCATTATGTGTAGAAAAATATCACACCACAAACCTTACAACCATTGAATACTAACACCATCTCACAATCCATGAACAATACTTATCCACCTCCTAGCCAACAACATGTCCCAGCCCACCAGCATTAAATATCTCTACCAAATGTGCATAGTAGTGTGTAATCTCACCAAAACATCCAACAAAATGTGCATCAACCTCAAAATGGATTTCAATACTACCCTAACTAGCCTAACCAAAATACCTATTCACAAGGACTCCCAAAAGTAAATGGGTACAAAAAAATGGATTTATTTGGATATCCAACATGCCCAAACCCAATTGGTAGTGATTTGAGGAATGCAGTCCCTAAGTTTTTAGGAAACAATGCAATTATAGCTGAAGAACACAAGGAATTTTAATGCATTCGTACAAGATTTTGGTATAGGATATGAAGAAGTTATCATGAGGCTATTCATGATGTCTTTAACTGAAGAAGCTAGAGATTGGTTTAACAATTTTCCTAACACCTCAATTACTTCCTCAACAGATTTTAAGAATCAGTTCATAGAAAAATATGGAAGTCAATGTGCTCTGGAGTTTTCTATACATGAATTGATGAGCATCCAGAAACATCGAAATGAATTTGTTTTTGATTTTAGCCAAAGATTTTCCAAAGTATGTTACAAAATACCACTTGGATCCAAGCACATTGATTCTATGACTTTGTGCATTTATTTGAAATAATTTGACCCTAAAACAGGATATGAGATCATAAATAGATCCCCTAATATCCTAGCAGAAGCTCATAAATTTGCTACAAATATTGAGAATAATATAAAATCCGCAGGCATGACTAGCAAAAGAGATAACTTTAGAATCCCACAAAATCCCAAAAACTACCAAAATAGGTAGGAAAACCAATATAGAAATGAAAGAACAAGATTACATGACATGCCTTATCACACCAATTGGAAGGATGGTAGACTAGTGGAAAGTAATCAAAGGTAGAACTGGAAAGATACTCTAGATCTCTTGAAGAAACATGGAGCACATGTAGTGGAAAGTAAGTCGTGGTGTAAAGCATGCAATCTACCACATGCATCTGAGTATTGCATAGTAGCCAAAACCATACAAGAGAATGAATGGTCCCATGAGAAGGAAAGAGAGGATCATACCATAAATATGCTAAGAGGAGGAACTCATCAAATTGATGATGATGAATGCTCATCCTCTAAGGAAGTCTTCGAGCATGATGTCAACAACCAGAGATACATTGTCAATAGGGGCTAGAAAGAAGTGTTCTCTGACCATGAACAAGATTAGGAAGAAACTGCTTATGCTTCTCATACAATGCCATAGTTCCAATTGAGGACATCAACTAAAGAAGAAAAGAGGGCTATTACATCAAAAGTTGTGGCATGAGCCAAAAGAAATGGTTATAACTTGAGAAGAAAATCTGTGGATACAGAACAAGGAACACCTAGGAGCTTGTTCATAAAAGAGCATAAGCACAAAAAAAATTCCTCAAATGACTAGAAAAAAGGGGAGAAAGGAAAATTTCAGAAAGATACATCAAAAGAGAACACAAAGGTTGAATTAGAGAAAGTAAAAGATAATGGTAAAAATCAAACTAAAGATATGAAAGCTATTAAACTAGAGAAAGAAGAGCAAGTGATGACTTCCCCCTCATTTGATATTGCACAAGCATTAACTCAAATCAAGATGACAGTTCCACTAATGGAAATGATGAGAATTGAAGAATACAAAGATACTACCCTTAAATTAATTTCCAAGCAACAAAATCAAAATAAAGACAAGAAAAATAAAGTAAAAAATATTGAACAAGAAACCACCAAAACACCAGAAGCCTATTTGGGTGATACCCTTACAAAAAATACCTCCCAAGTGGATCCATTCTACACCACACTATTGATCAATAACAAACTGGTAAAAAACTATATGATTGACTCAGGGGAAGCAATCAACATCATTCCTATGGATGTCATGAAGGAACTAGGTTTATGGGTAAACACTACCTATGGAAAATGCTATGCCATGGATAACAAGTCATTCCCAGTGGTCAAAGTGATATGGGACGTGTAATTAAAACTAGCATCATACCCTAAGGAAACATATAGAACTCACATCACTGTGGTGGATACTCCTCCTTATTATGGAATGTTGTTATCTAGATAATGGAATGTTGCAATAAGTGGAAATGTCCAATTAGACCTATCATATGCTACCATACCAGTAAATGGGAAGGAAGTCAAGCTGTATAGAGAACCCAAATCATAACATGTTATAGAAAATTTTGATCCTAACCAAGTAAATTTCTTTTGCGATGTGGACCTAGGAAATTTTAGGATTGAAAAGTCACAACTAGAACTATAAAATACAAAACCGATCAATAAAGAAGCTCAACATGATGATACTGGTATATGAAACATATTTTGATGGGGCATGCAGTAAAAATGGAAACAGAGCTAGGATAGTGTTTATTTCACCCTCTGGAAAGACATTTAAGTATTCATTCTTGTTGACATTTGAATGTACCAACAATATAGCTGAATATGAAGCCTTGTTGCTAGGTTTGAACATTGCTACAAGATAGAAGATTAAGTTGTTGGAAGTATATGGAGATTCTGAGCTAATTGTCTCTGAAATCAGAGACAAGTACTTATCAAAAACCAAGAGACTAAAAAAATACAAAAATCTGGTTTGGGATTTCATTGAATTACTTGATGCATTCTCAATAGACTAGATTGAAAGGTCTAAGAACATAATGGAAGATTTCTTGGCTAATATTTCTCTCAAACAAGATGATATTACATTAGAAGGAATTGCTGAAGTTAAATTCAAAACAAGACCTGCTATCCCAAATAATATATACAACTAATAGGTATTCAATGATGATGGAGATCTAATAAAGTTCCTTCAATATATTGATTAATATGAATCTCAGGAGATAGACTTTAATGCCTTTGTGGAGAAAGTGTATGACAAAGAAATTATTTTTGGGTAGGAATTAGTACAACTTAAAACAAATAAAATTCCAAAAGGGCTTGTGGAAATAGAAAGAGTATTCAATGGGCATGATAGGTTCAATTTGAAACCTACACTTGTTAAACAAGAGGATGTTGAGGAGGTCAACCTTGGAACATAACTTTCCCCCAAGAAAGTATACATTGGAAAGATCAGTCCCAAAGTAAGATAGATGCTTATAATCCTACTCTGTAAATACAAAAATGTTTTTCCCTGGTCATATGATGACCTCAAAGAATATAGAGAAGAACTCTTTCAACATGAAATCCCATTAAAATCTAATACTAAACCATTCAGACAAAAGCAGAGACCCATAAACCCTACATTGGCACCAAAGATGCAGGAGGGAATTATGAAGTTGAGGGATGGAGACATCATTAAACCAATTAGGCATTCATCTTGAGTATCTAACTTGGTTCCCATGAGAAAAAATAATAGATATAAGACTCTGTGTGGACTTTAGAAATCTAAATATGGCATCACTCAAAGACAACTACCCACTGTCAAACATGGAAGCAATGTTGC
>VDFB02066471.1:25000-32217 GCA_007258455.2 Sequoia sempervirens
AGTTGGGGATCCCTGTGTTTGATGGAACTGACTACAATGATTGGAAGGTACAGATGAAAGGATATATTATCTCTCTTGGTTTCAAGACCTAGAAGGCTATTGAGACAAAGTATATATACCTGTCTGGTGGTCTTACTACTACAGATGAGATTTCTGCTTATGAAGAAAATGAGAAGGAAAAGTATGCTATTTGCAGTGGCTTATCTAAAACTAAACAAGCTAAGGTTCATTCTTTGGATACTTCACATGAAGTCTGGAAGAAGTTGGAAGAAATGTATGAAGGAAATGAAAGAGTGAAATTGACAAAGAAGTTGGTAGAAAAGTGCAGATTTGTAAATCTAAAAATGGGAGAAGGTGAATATTTTACAAGTTTCTTTCAGAGGGTTGAACTGACTGCAAATGAAGTTAGAAATAAATGAGGAAAATTATTAGATGAAGATATAATTGAAAAGATCCTGATCACCCTACCAGAATGCTACAGTGATAAGATCTCAGTTATTGAAGAAATGTATGATCCTAAGTACACTTTAGAACAGTTGTTTGGCACCTTGCAACCATTTGAGATGAGAAAGTTTTGGAAAGAAGACAAGATAGAAGAGAAGACAAAAATGACATTCAAGGAAATGAAGATTAAAGAACTGAATAGTGATGATGATGAGTTGGAATCAAAATTCACCAAGAAGTTGAAGAAAGGAACCAGAAAGCATAAAGGTATGTTACCCTTTAAATGTTTTAGTTGTGGTAATATTGGTCATTATGCTTCAAGATGTCTGAATAGAGCTGCACATAAGAATAAAAAGGATTATAAGGATAAGGATAGAAAGGATAAGAAATATAAGAAGTTTTACTATGTTAAAGAAGAAGGAATTTCTAATAATGAATTTGAGAATGAGGTTGAAGATAGTGAATGCTTATTCTTAGCTTTGGAAAGTAAATCTGTATCCACTAAACTTGGAAAATGTGTAAGCAAGAAGGCTCTAGAGAATAAGAGGAAAATGATGGAAGGTACTTTAGTTACCACTTTTCATGCAAGGTAGAATAAATACTACTAGGTAATTGATAGTGGGTGTTCTAATCACATGACCGCAGATAAGAGTAAGTTCACTAAACTTGAGAAATATGATGGTGGTTTAGTTATGTTTGGTGATGATTCAGGAGCTAATATTTGTGGGAAAGGTTCAATTAATTTTGATGGAGTCCATAGTATTGATGATGTATATTATGTGAAGGGTTTGAGGCATAACCTTCTGAGTGTTGGTCAAATGTGTAGCAATGGTTTTAAACTTGTGTTTTAGAATAATACCTATGAAATCATTAAAGGATCAAGAAATTGAAACATGGTTGCTGCTGGAATGAGAACTCATGGAAACATATATCAGTTGAAGGGAGTTGATGGTCAATGCCTTGTATCTCAAGTCAGTGAAAGTTGGTTATGGCACCAGAGAATGGGACATGTAAATTTTGATAATCTGGTCAAAATCAATTCAAAGGAGATTGTTTGAGGGCTGATTAGAATCACAAGAACCGGTAATACTATTTGTAGAAGTTGTCAATTGGGGAAACAAACAAGATGCAACTTTAAGGGAAAAGAGCACTCTACTACCATAATGCTGGAGCTAATTCATACTGATCTCTATGGTCTAACTAGAACTGGAATCCTGAATGGTGATAGGTATGTCATGTTGCTTATTGATGATTATACTCAAATGACATGGGTTGCTTTTCTTAGAGAAAAGACTCAGGCTCTGGATAGGTTTAAGGTATTCAAAGCAAGAGTGGAAAATGAAGTAAATTTGAAAATCAGGTGCTTGAGATTTGATAGAGGTGGTGAATTCAATTTTGGTGAATTTAATGCATTCTATGAACAACATGGCATAAAAGACAATTTTCTGCTTTGAGAACCCCTCAACAGAATGGAGTAGTTGAAAGAAAAAATAGGACAGTATAGGAAGTTGCTAGAACCATGATGAAAAAAACAAATGTACCAGATCTATATTGGAGAGAGGTGATACACATTATTGTTTATGTTCTGAATAGAGTTCATATCAGATACAATAGCACAAAGACTCCTTTTGAGTTATGGACCTGTAAGACTCCTACTATGAAGTATTTCAAGGCATTTGGAAGCAGATGTAATATTAAAAGAGATGATGAAAATATTAGAAAGTTTGATGCTAGAAGTGATGAAGGGATCTTTCTTGGATACTCTACTACTAGCAAATCATACATATGCTTTAATAAAAGATTGAGAAAAATTGTTGAAAGTGCTAATGTGAAAGTTGATGAAGACATACGTAGACCTATTGAGATAAGTGAAGTTGAACTTGATGATCCTATCTGTGGACATGTACCTGAGGAGAATAAGGAGAAGGAAGAAGAAGAGAAAGAAGAACAAATTGAAGAAGAAGAAGAAGAGAATGAGCCGAAATCTGCTATTAAGACTCCTAAGTATGTATAGAAGAATCATCCAGAGGAACAAATAATTGGAAATAAGAGTGAAGGTGTGAAATAAGAAGTAGAATTATAGTTGAGGTAAATTTGTGTCTACTTTCTAAAGTTGAACCTAAATCTGTAAGTGAAGCATGTGAAGATGAGAGCTGGATAAGAGCAATGAAAGAAGAGTTGCAACAAATAGAAAATAATTAAAGATGGGAACTAGTCCCTAGGCCTATGAATAAAAATGCGATTGGCTCAAAATAGGTGTTCCAGAATAAGCTAAATGAAAGTGAAGAAGTTGCAAGAAATAAGGCAAGACTTGTATCCTCATTGGTATGTGGTGATATGTGGTGACTGATCATGCTATACTGTACACTCTTCATGTATCCTCATTGGGGTCCAGGACCAGGCTGGGCCTTAGGCGGGGGTTTGAGGGCGACAACCCCCGAGAATTTTTTTTTCCCATTTTTTTCATGTCATTACTGAAAAGGGAAAAATCACCAAAAATGAGAAAAAGACAACTTTGTAAAACCCTAATTTGGAAGCTTCTAAGCTTGTTATAAGGGATGGGAGTTTCAGTATGTGAAAAAGGTGATTATTCTTGAGATTGTAATAAGTTTTGCACTGGATAATAAAATCATTGGATGGATATGGTTTTGTGGATGTAGCTTGGATTGGGTGAACCATGTTAAATTCTCTGTGTTGTCTTGTTTCTGCTATATTTTTCTGTGTGTTTTATTTCTATGTTTTATTGATCAAATCTGCATTTAACTATTAGATATCTGCCTTCTAAACCTAAAAAGTGGTATCAAAGCAGGTTGTGTTCAATTATCATCTGTAGGAAAGTCTCAAAGTTGAGTGGGAGTCTCACGGTTAAGTGGGAGCAATGGAAAATAGGGGTAAGTTGAAGGTTGAGAAGTTCAATGGGTAGAACTATTAGTTATGGAAGATACAGATGGAGGATTATCTCTATCAGAAGGATTTGTGGAGGCCGTTGGAAGGAATAGCCAAGAAACCAACAACAATGAGTGATGAGGATTGAAATCTTCTGGACAAAAAGGCATTGGGAGCCATTTGTTTATGCCTGGCACAACCGGTGTTGTGTGAACCCCAATCCAAATACCTGCAAACAATGAGAAAAAAAACACTAAGTTAGAGATTGCAAGCATGAACAAGGATTCCCCATGAAATCCATTCAACAAAACTAAAATTAGGAAAAAACAATGAAATAACAAAATGAAGATTGAATCTTAATTAAGCAAGCAAACTATTAATCCCATGGGGGAATTGGTGCCAATTTGATGTGAAAATTGGCCCTTTCCCAATTCCTATGATGCAAGATTGATATGTTGAAGATGTGTTGATGAAGGATGAATGCTTCCAAGATAAAAACCTACATAACCTAGCTATGATTCAATGATATTTGATGGAAATGGCTAAATATTTTAGCATAATAACTCTACATAATTTGTGGATGCTAAAATGAGGATATGAGCTCTTTATTTATAGAATGCCAAGATGGATGAATGCCCAAATTTGAGAAATGTGGGACTAACATTCATCCAATGGCAAGATGCCACTTGTCAATCTATGAGTGGATGGAGGATGTGCAAGATTTGGGGATTGTGCCAATAAATGCATATTTTTGAATTTCAAATTTGTTGAAATGACTTGCAAAAGGGAATGGAAAATGTAATAAATGCCATTTGGCTCAAGGAAAAGGACATGTAAGATGGAGTTATTTCCTTCTTGGATGTACATGTCCACTTGGAATTTTTGAATTCAAACTTGAAGAATATTCCAAAAGATGCCTTGTGAGGAAAATAGAGATTTAATAAATGAATTAAATCTATTTTCATGTGCAAGTTGCAAAATATAGAGGATGGGACATGATGAAAGATTAAATTAATCAAGGGTTAATTAATTTAATGAGAGATTAGATGATGTGACCTATTTGACTCAAATTTATGGATTTATTTAAATCAAATAAGAGAGGAATATGATAAGAGACTAATTAAATAAAGATTTTGATTTATTCAATTAAAAGAGATGATGTTAGATTAAATCAAATAAGGTTTTAATTTATTTAATTTAATAGATAGATTTAGAGATTTAATTAAAAAAAATTGACTAATTAAATAGGGATAATTATATCAGATGATTGATTTAATTAACAAAAGAAAGAGACTTAATTAAATAACTGGTTTATTTAATTAAGGGAGGAATATTGATGAATTTAATTAGATAAGGGGATTTGATTAAATGGTTAAACCGAGCAATGATTCAGGATGAAATGATGTTAGTAGTCGGGATCAGATGCAGAATGCCAATTGGTATATTTTATGTGTCTACAAGTGGCATTCAATATTACAACAACAAAGACAACTCAAGAGTTGATGGAAACCCTGAAAAAGTTATATGAAAATCCTTCCGCTTCAAATAAGGTATTTCTTATGAAGAATTTATTTAATATGAAAATGGTAGAAGGTGGGTTAGTTGCTGATCATTTAAATGAGTTTAATATGGTTACCGGTCAATTAAATTATGTAAATGTAAACTTTGATGAAGAAGTTAGAGTCTCTTTGATTATGTGTTCTTTGCAGAAAGCTAGAATAAGCTGGTCATGGATAATACTAATTTGTTTTGGTTCAAATACATTGAAGTTTGATGATGTTGTTGGTGTTGGCTGACAAAAAGGGAGATTAAGTAGGCAAGCTTAGGTGGAACATCCCATCGGGTAGTGTTAAGTAAGCGAGGGCCAAAAAGGAGAAACAATTCTGGAGGTTGTGGAAGTCCCACAAAGAAAATTACAAGGACAAGTTCCCAATCCGAGAGAAAGAAAAGTTGTTGAATGCTTGTGGTAAGCAGATCATTTAAGAAAAGATTGTTGTAGTCTCAGAAAAATAAAGAGACAAAAAGGAAGGCAATAAAGAGGCAAATGTGGTAAGTAATAAATCTGATGAGGATGCTTTGATTCTTTCCCTTAATAATGTTGATGATTCTTAGGTGTTAGATTCAGGGGCTTCATTTCAATACACAACCATAAGTTATTTTTTTGATTATGTCCAAGGCGATTTTGGGCTAGTTTATTTGGGAGATAACTAACCCTATCAAATTTTTGGAAAGGGAAGAATCAAGATTAAGTTGCAGAAAGGGAATCATTGGCTACTACATGAGGTAAGGTACATTCCAAAGTTAATTTTTTTTGTAATTTTAGTAGGACAACTAGATGATGAAGGTTGTGTTGTTACATTTAGTGATAAAAATTAGAAGGTTACAAAAGGTGCCTTAGTGGTAGCAAAAGGTGTGAAAGTAGACACCTTATATTTTTGTACAAGTCATACTGTTCCTTCTACTTTAGCTATTATAGATAAAAATCAATGTTCAGGAATAGTTGTTGTAGTTCAAGAGGTAGAAAATCAGACAGTTACTATGGATTTTGAATCAGCTATGTGGTATAATAGACTTGGGCATATGAGTGCAAAAGGTATGAAAGTTCTTCATTCAAAGAATGTTTTACTAGGTCTAAAATGTGTTAATATGGATTTCTGTGAAAGTTGTGTGTATGGAAAATAAAAGAAAGTTAGTTTTCTCAAGGATGGGAAGCAAAAGAAAGATGAAAAATTAGAGCTTGTGCACACGGATGTACGAGGACTAGCTCAAGTATCTTCTCTTGGTGGCTCTTGGTATTATGTCACTTTTATTGATGATGCAACAAGGAAGGTATAGATTTATTTCCTTAGGTAGAAATATGATGTATTTGAAACTTTTAAGAAATGGAGAAGCTTGGTTGAGAATGAGAGAGGTAAAAAGTTAAAATGTCTTAGATTTGATAATGGTGGTGAGTATTTCAGCAAAGAGTTTGAAGATTATTGTTCCTCTAATGGTATTCGTAGGTAGAAAATGGTTCCATGTACTCCACAGGAAAATGGAGTGGCTGAGTGGATGAACAAAACAATAATGGAGCGTGCATGGACTATGAGATTGCATGTTGGGCTGCCTTTAAACATGTGGGAAGAGGCTATTAGCACTACTATTTATTTAATCAATAGAGGTCCCTCTAATCCTTTGGGTTGTGGTATTCCAGAGGAAGCATGGACAAGTAATAAGATGAGTTATTCTTTTCTCAAGACCTTTGGTTATGAAGAATTTGCACATGTAGATTCTAAAAATAGAACCAAGCTTGATGCAAAATCAAAGAAATGTATATTTGTTGGATATGACATTGATGAATTTGGTTATAGGCTTTGGGATTTTGAAAATCAAAAAATTGTGAGAAGCAGGGATGTCATATTCAATGAGATAGTGTTGTACAAAGATCAGTTGCATCAACACGAGAAGAAATAAGAAGATTATGTAGTGTTGTATGATACACCAAACAATGATGTTCTAGTGGTTCCTCATGCTCTGTAACAATAGCAACAAAAAATACCAAAAAATCTAGTGAATGTTAGATGATCTTCAAGGATAAGTAGACCTCCAGAGATATTTTCTCCCTCTTTGTATTCCATTTTATTAACTAATGTCGGTGAACCAGAATGTTATGATGAAGCTATGCAGGTGGATACTAAGGTTCAGTGGGAGCATGGAATGGAAGAAGAAATGGACTCCTTGCTAGAAAATAAGACTTGGGAATTATGCAAGTTGCCTACAGGTAAAAAGAATTTACCAAACAAATGGGTTTATAGGCTGAAAGAGGAGGATGGAGGTAAGAACATATTTAAAGCTAGGTTAGTTGTAAAAAGATTTTCATAGAAAAAGGGTATTGATTTTGATGAGAT
>VDFB02066472.1:0-21519 GCA_007258455.2 Sequoia sempervirens
CATACATTTGAAAACCCTACCACCCTTCTCTAGCAAGTAAAACACAACATATTCAGAAACATATACATTACAAACATTTGAAACTAACCCCTATGAACTATATTCACCAAATTTTCTCCCTAACCCTCAAAGGAAAATAGTTGCACTTGAATTGTTGCTTGTGCTTGGGAGTGAACTATTATGTTAATGTCAGGAACCTAAAAATTGGCTTTTTTTGCATGGCGATTAGGAGGAGGAACACTCACTTGCAACCCATGCAGACAATCATGCAAGATAATGAAAGAGGGAGCATGCAATTTCTTCTCAAAATTATCTATTTCTTCCCTGGAAAACTTAAAGTGGTGCATTTTCAAGGCTATATATAAGTAGCTTGACGATCCTTTCAGCTAATATAATTTTGTTGCTTCATATACTTCCCCATACCTTTTCTTGTAAAGAAGATAATGATTTGGAAATAAACCACCAAAAAACCCTTCTCGCTGAGTACACTCATAAGCCTGAACACTTTGCAACAAGGCACCATCTTGTAGATAAATTGTGTTAACTACTTTACTTGCCATAGACTAAAGGGAATTATAATTTTGCAATAAATCCATTGCATTAGAAAGAAAGATTGACAAGATGTTCACAGGGAAAATTATGCATTGTCTTTGTGTGCAAGATTTCCTCACCTATCACAAATTTGATACAATTGAGGATTGATGTGAAATTTACCTCGAAGCATTATTGTAGATGTTATTTTTCAATACAACCCAAGAATGGAAACTCCTAAGGTCAAACTGCAACTAGGGTTCTACAATTGTGGGAGTGATAATCCATACTAGTGCAGAATGATACTTGTCAACCTCCTGATTCCATCCTTCAAATAGTGAAACAACACCAACCATTTTACCATCAAGAAATTGATGAAGACACCATGAGCTTTGAACCCTACATAGATCCACCAATTTAAAGATGAGCCTTCACCCAAAACACAGTGCTATGAAGAACATAAATTAACAGAAACCCTTGCTTATGCAACTTTTTCCTTAATAGATGCAAATTTAAAGGCAAAGCCCAAAAATCACATTTCCCAAGTCATTCTTGGAAATGATGGAGAGATGAGATGAGACACACCCCAAATCTAGATCATAAGAATGTAGTTTTATTTTGTTGTCATGTCAAATTAATATTTCTCCTTCACTTGAAGTCTGCCACTACCACCAAAGTTCAAAAGCATGCTGATTAATAATGTCTTAAGTGCAATTAGTACAAGCAACCTACATTCACACAAACTAGAGTTAGAAGATAATCATAACCAGTGGAAAGTTCCATTACTCTATTTCGATTTCCCATGGATCTACTAAGATTGATGGTACTTTTCACATGTGGTGACTGATAAAACTCTAAACCCACGACCAACTCTCTCTCCACATTTAGCATGACATTCATTTAGCCTTGTTAGAAGTAGATCTCCAATTCTATTTAGAACAAGTGCATGGGAATCCTTTTAGCTTAACTTGTTAATTAATTTTATCGAACTATCCAAACATACTCATTCCTCCACCACAACATCTATAAACTCATATGCTTGGACAATTATAAAAAAATTGATTTAGCATATGGAGATAGCTTTACATAGTAGTAAGTGCAATGATACATGACATGACACAAACATTTTATGGCACATTAATATTTAAACATGCCTATATCCATGTATTTATTCCACTTTCATCTTCTTACAAAATTTCTTGATCGTATGATTAAACACTTGAACTTGCTATATAGGCATTACCTCTTGCATTGCCAAATCTGCTAAACATGGAATAGTCTTTAATTGATTTTCATCATTGAAAATATTTATTTCCTGTGCATCACAACCCATACCTGCTAGAAAATCCACCAACTTGTTTCATTCCTTGTATGTATGTGATATTAAAAAAGCCTAAAAACTATCTAACAATGTCCAAGCTTTAGAACCCCATATTCTTAGCCATCTCCAAACCTAACAGAAGTGAGTCCCCTTCCACATGCAAGCTTGAGAACCTCATTTTCTTAGCCATCTCCAAACCTAACAGAAGTGCTTGTGCTTATGTAATATTATTAGTACCTTTATGAAGATGAACTAAGGATGCCACTAAAACTTTCCCAGAAGAGTCCCTTATGCAAATTCCTACCCCTGAGCTACCTGAATTTCCCTTTGATGCTCTGTCAAAATTTAATTTTACAATTTAACTTGGTTGTGGAGCCTTCCATTTGATTACACTTAGATATTCACTTTTTTATTAATTCCTTTATGCAAGCTTCCATCAAATGGAAATTTTATACCCTTCCAATTTTTTAAGAGGTAATCATCCCAATTTGTGAAAATTGAGCTAGTTGTTTTTTGCTTTTCAAAAATTGAGCTGACCACCTCAGTTATAGCCTTTTTTGTTTTCTCAGCTATAGCAACAACTATTGATTTTTCATTTCTAAAGATTCTCAAGTTTCATTCCCACCATATATTCTAGACTATAGATGTAGGAACCACATGCCAAATACTTGCAAAAAAAGATGATTGGTATAAAATAGACTAGCTTTGAAAGAGTTCCCAAACTGAATTTGGTAAAGGAATGAACAAATTTAATTTATTCCTAAAAAACTCCTAGCATTGTTGAGCAAAGCTACATTGGAGAAGCAAATGATCTGTCATTTCTGGGAATTCTTCACATAATGGAATTTGAAAGGATCAACTATCTTAAATTTTGTTAGCCAATCACTAGTTGTCAAAATTCTCTTTTTTAAAGCAAGCCAAGCAAAACTTCCAACCTTAGGTAAAACTTTGTTGTTCCAACAAAATGAGAAAGCTCTTTCAGAGGGAAAAAATTGACTAGAATGAATTAGAACTACATACCCTTCCTTAACTGAATATATTCCATCTTTCGATGCAACCCAAAAAATCCTATCAGGCTTTGATGAGAGAAACACCACCCTTTCCCTAAGCACATTATTCAGTTGCTCCCACTTTCCTACTTTTAGAAAAATTCTTGGAGAGCTTTTCCAAACAATTTTACCTATTAAATCTTCTACTGACTGCACATAATCTAGGAAATTTCCCCCCAAGCCTCTGATAAGACTACTCTTACATCCTACAAATCCAAATTTTCTGACAAGGTGAGATTCCCATTCCATGAGTCTAACCAGAAGTTTACACATCTTCCATTATTGACTTCCCATGTGGAGAATGATGTAATAATTTTCCTACATGAGAGTAGAAAATTTCACATGGCAGACCCCTTAGGTAGATCAGCTACAGTCAAGATTCTTGTCGAGTTTCCATTGTTTAAATCTTTTTCTTGCATTACCTTGCATTAATTAGCATTTGGCTTTGAATACATTCTCCATGCAAGATTGGTTCTAAAAGCTTTGTTCCTACATAGAATATTTTGTATATGTGCACATCCATGCTTCTTTCCCTTTTCTAGACCTTCTAATGATACCAAAAGAACTTTCTTTTGGTCATTCAAATTTCCTTTCCATAGGAAAGTTCTTATAATTTTCTTAATTTTTTATATTACTATACAAAAACCAAACTTTTCAAGCACTTTATTTAGGAAAGTCTAGTCTACCTTATCATATGCCTTCATCATGTCCAACTTAACAATGAAATAAGGCAAGTTCAAAGTAGAAATTGTATGAAGTGCTTCATATGCTACTATTGCTCCTTCAAAGGTTTCCCTCCCAGGGACAAATCCACCTTGTTCCTAAGAAATAATCTTTGGTATGAGAGGCTGCAATCTTAAATATATTTCCTTAGTAAAAATTTTATAGATTGTATTGCACGATGATATAGGCCTATATTCTATAAATATTTTAGGTTCTTTAACCTTGGGAAATATTGCAATATTTGTTACACTAAATTTCTTAAGAATTTTCCCTATTCTCCTTGATTCTTCTAATGCCCAAAGAATATCATAACACAAAATATCCCAACATTTTTGAAAAAATAGGGATGCAAACCCATCTTGCTTAGGAGCCCTATTAGATGGAAAGGATAAAACTACTTTCTTTACTTCCTCTAGAGTAAATGGCTTCATTAAACTAGCATTGTCATCTTTACTAACAAGCCTAGGAATTGCGTCAAGAAGTTCCCCTTCATCTCCTAACTTCTTATCACTCTTGTTTTGAGGGGCTGAAAAGAGATCTAAGAAAAATTTAACGCCTTCCTTATTAATGTCTTCTTCCTTAATGAGCCAATTTCTTGTTGAAATTTCTTGTATCGCTTGTATATATTTTTCTGCCCTCTTAATCTGCATAGAGGTATGGAAATTTTTTGTTATGATCACCATCTCTCAACCATAGTTCTCGTGACTTTTTCCTCTAGTAAGTTTCTTCCCTTGCACATAACTCTTCCCAATCCCCTTGTAACTTTTTATGGTTATCATAAATAATGACATCTAACCCATTTTGTATTATATGCTCATGAAAAAATGTAATCTCTTTAAAAAATACCTCTTTCTACTGAAACATATTCTAAAAAATGAACATTCCAACTTATAATCTGCTACTTAACATACCTTAACTTTCTACACAACTGAAACATTATCATTCCTTTCCCATATGGTGCATTAATCCACCATTGCCTCAATAGGCCCAAGAACTGTGGATGCCTAAGCCACATAATTTAAAATTTGAAAGAAGATTTAGCTTCTAGAAGGGAAGCATTTGAAACATTGAGACAAATAGCATAATGGTTAGATCCTGGAAAAGGAAGAATTTTAGATTCTAGCTTATGATGTGATGTGAACCAATTGGATATCACTAAAAATCTATCCAAACACTCAGATATTTGCAAGAAACCTTTCCTTTTATTTTTCCAAGTTTAGTTTCCCTTGATTGGCATGGACTATGGAAATGGAATGCGCAACTTGAATCCTTATCCACACCTAAAAGGGGAATGACGGAAGAGGAATTTGATTTTGCAAAGTTCACACTCAAGAAAAATAACTTTAGATTCCAATGCAAGAGAGATTGAAATCTATCAAAGGATATTTTTCTTAAGGTAGGAAATTGATAAAGAAGATTAACTACTAATGCAAAACTAAGAAAATACAAAATGTTTGAAAATACACTGTGATATGCAAAAAGATAGATTAAATGCAATGCAAAACAATATAGAGAATACAAACAGAAAGAATGCACTTGGAAACTGATAGAGGTCGAAGTGAAGACTATAGATGTCTTTGAAATTCTGGAAAATCTAATTTTCTGACCAACTTAGACTCATATGCCAAGCTGGGTGACTTAGTCCTAGATAAGGGTTTCTGCCTAGAAAGAAATTTCAATAAATGGGTACTAGAATCTGTAAACTAATTTGGAAAACACATTTAGTGGGACTCATACGCCACTAATAGTGTATCAGTCCTTTTCCACTTTTCTAAAAATGGAAATCGCATATCTATACTCCAACACCTGCACTTCATTCCCAAACTGAAATCCAAATCTAATTATGTGAAAATACCTACAAAACATAATATAATCCAGTTTCTAATGGGGTTTTTTCCTTAGTCAAACCCATAGTTGGTATTTAAACCTTGAAAGAGAGAATGAAATATGCAACAAAACCCTAGCCCTAAATGCATCTAAGACTAGGAAATCTAAAGAAAGATGCAAACCTATTATAACATGTAAGAATAAGATGGATGGATGAAATTTGAACAATGCAAGACTAACTTTAAGAGACCCTAAATCACTTTAAAGGAATCTTAATGACATGCAAGCCTTCCTTAGGCTAAAGATAGAGAGAAAATGGAAGATGGAATCACTTAGAAAACAAGTCCTTGGGCTTCGTTTGATGGCTAGTTGCATCTCCCCAACCTAGAATTCTTCATGATTCTCCATAGACATCCATGATCAACCCTAAAAAATGCAATATCTTGGACAAAAAGTGAGCTTGAAGACTTGTAAAAACCCTTGAATGCTACCCTAAGCTCCAACTTTGTTGTAGATAGACTTTTGAATCTTGTTGTGAAAGATATTCAACACTTGACTCCTAAATTTGTTTGTTGAAAATGACTAGATGTCCTTAAATATGACCTAAAAACTTATATTTATAGGCATCCATACCTAATTAATCATTATTTAGACCTCACAGGTTGACATCCATCAAAAATTTGAATTTGGTCCCACTAGAGGGGATTCATTCACCCAAGGTGGCGAGTGGGTCCCACTTAAGGTTTTTGAGGTGGGTTTCTAAAATTTGAATGATTTAAGTGTTATTTGTCAGGATTTATATGATTTTTGAGTGGAATAAGCCTCAAGGTCCAAAATAATGAGTCCTAGGGGCCTATAAATGTTGATTTAAATGATGATTAATGCAAGGGTACTCAAGATATGTCCAAATTAGACCAAAGATTGTACTATCTCCAAGAAGGGAGTACAATTTTAGTGTCCACATTTAGCCCCCACTTTAGTGCCCATATGACTCTACATGCATATGCAAGCTAAAGAAATCTAAACATTACATTTTATTTCATCAAGGATACTTATTCAAAAGATGGGAGAATGAAGCCCCCAGTGTAGTTATCTACAAAACCACAACATTAGGAACCACATCCTACAACATGAATTCATTAGTTGTCCAAAAATCCTCTTATGCAACTTCTAAAAATCAAATTCAAGGGTAGATGTATGCCCCCCCTTGATTTTGCTTGCTTTATGAAGGTGGAATCAAGGTAGCAATCTAACTACATCAAATTAGGGTGAATCATATCGTACAAATTTTCCAAGTACCATGCCACATAATGATAGAAAATTGAAGATATTGAGAGTGGAACTATGATTTCAATGCAACAAACAACATCGAAAATAGAGCTCACTAGCACCTGTTATGCTGAGTTAGATAAAAAACACCTTATTAGCTCTAAGATAGTAAAAACCCTAGTTTTATACATAAGAGCTTAAAGTGAAGTAAATTGTCACTTACTTTGTCATTTTACCTTCTTTTACCTTCATGTCAAGTTCACCAAAATGTGGGCTATGAAAATGGAATGCACAACTTCCCTTATCCACACCTAAAAGGGGAATGAAGGAAGAGGAATCTGATTTCGCAAAGTTCACACTCAAGAACAAATCCTTTAGATTCCAATGCAAGAGAGATTTAAATCCATCATAAGAGATTGTTCTTAAGGTAGGAAATTGATAAAGAAGATTAACTACTAATGTGAAACTAAGAAAATGAAAAATGTTTGAAAACACGTTGTGATATGGAGAAAGATTAAATGCAATGAAAAACAAGATAGAGAAGGCAAAAAAAAAGAATGTAACTATAAATTGGTAGAGGCTAGAGTGAAGACTGTAGGTGTCTCTGAAATTCTAGAAAATCTTATTTTCTGACCAACTGGGACTCATATGCCAAGCTGGGCGACTTAGTCCTAGATAAGGGTTTCTACCCAGAAAGCAGTTTTAGAGAAATGGGTACTGGAATCTAAAAACTAATCTAGAAAACACCTTTAGTGGAACTCATACACCACTAATGGCGTATCAATCCTTTTTCACTTTTCCAAAAATCAAAATCACAGATCTATACTCCAACACCTAAACTTCATTCCCAAACTGAAACCTGAATCTGATTCTGTGAAAATACCTGCAAAATAGAATAATATTTGGTTTCTAATGGGGGGTTTGCCTCAGTCAGATCCCTAGTTTGTATTTAAACCTTGAAATGGATAATGAAATATGTACAAAAACCCTAGCCCTATGATGAGACCATAAAATATCTCATTATATATATGAAATTACATATTTTTCCTTTGCATATAAAGTGGATCTAAGTGTAGTCTCTGAACTTATGGTTTATTTAGAATGACATACAAAAGTTATATTTGTTTATTTATTTATAAATTATTGTTATTTTATTGTCAACTATTACCATTAAATCTTGGAAAAAGGTGTTAAAGTGTATATATGTAGTTCCAAAGATCATGTTCTAAAGATGCTCCAGAAGTGCTTTGAAGATGCTCTAGAAATGCTTTGAAGATGCTTTGAAAATTCTCCAAAGACCAACACAAAATACTCTAAAGATGCCAATATTGCACCGAAGTATAGTTGGATCCTTTGAGTTTAAGTAATCACTTCCTTGATATCTATAAATAGACTTTCTATATTTAGTAATCCTATTTTTAATCATTACCATTTATGGTAATGTCCTAAATTAATTTGGTTGTATTCGTACTTCTAAATTTGTAAATTTGGATATGTATTTTTAGTCCATAGTTTGTTGAGTCGGTTCCAACGTATTCCTAGAAATGTGGATCATGTTGCCTATTTTTGGATAAGTGGATTTTGGCATTAGATTTTCTAGATTTTTGCAATCTATTATTAGGTTTTGAGATGTGTTTAAATACACGTCTCCTTCTAATTTTCTAGGAGTTTTTGAACTAGTAAATCAATAAAATATATTTTGAAGTTCAAGTAAAAGCCTATGTTCTAAATAAAATCCTCTTCCAAGGAATGAGTTGGCCACTCATTCTAGGGAAGATGGATCAATGTATTTTATTTGTTTATTTATTTCTTTATTTTTTAAAAAATTTATTCTCTTTATTTTATGTTTTGTAAACATTTATCTATATAGTCTGTTGTAAACCTGCAGGTGTTTTTTGTGTTTATTATTTTCTTTTAATTCAACAATTTACCTTCTGCCAAGTGTGCTCTTTAATTTTTGCAAGTGTGGTGTGCTCTTTCAATTCTTTCAAGTGTGCCATTTCAATTTTGTAAGTGCACTCTTTCAATTACACAAGTGTTCTATTTGATTTCAGCAAGTGTGAAGTGTGGTAGAAGGGTTGCTAACCATAAATCTCTCTCTCCTATTGCATATTTGCTTTGGATTTTTTCCTCAGATTGACATCATTAAATGATGAGATTGTTGACCTCATCACCCTAAATGCATCTAAGAATAGGAAATTTGAAGCAAGATGCAACCCTATTCTAACATGCAAGAATAAGATGCATGGATGAAATTTGAACAATGCAAGACTCACTTTAAGAGACCCTAAATCACTTTAATGGAATCTTAATGACATGCAAACCTTCCTTAGGTTTAAGGTAGAGAGAAAATGGAAGATGGAATCACTTAGAAAAAAAGTCCTTAGGCTTGGCTTGATGGCTAGTTGCATCTCTCCAACCTATAATTCTTCATGATTCTCCATAGATATCCATGATCAACCCCTAAACAATGTAATATCTTGGGAAAAAAGTGAGCTTGAAGACCTACAAAAATCGTTGAATTCTACCCTAAGCTTCAACTTTGTTGTAGATAGACTTGTGAATCTTCTTGTAAAATATATTCAACACAACTCTTGAATGTGTTTGTTAAAAATGACTAGATGTTCTTTTAAAAATGACCTAAAAACTTATATTTATAGGAATCCATACCTAATTAATCATTATTTAGACCTCACAGGCCAACATCCATCAAAAATTTGAATCAGGTCATTGAATTTCCTACTCAAAATTGAAAAATCCCCCAAAAGGGACTAAGTCACCACTCTGGGTGACTTAGTCCCACCAAAGGTGAAAAATGGGTCCCAATTAAGGTTTTTGAGGTTGTTTTCTAAAATTTGAATGATTTAAGTGTTATTTGTTAGGGTTTATATGATTTTTGAATGGAATAAACTTCAAGATCCAAAATAATGATTCCTAGGGGCCTATAAATGATTATTTAAAGGATGATTAATGCAAGAGTACTCAAGAAAGGTCCAAATTAGACCAAGGATTGTACTATCTCCAAGAAGGGAGTACAATTTTAGTGTCCACAATTGGTAGAATATCTTTCAAGGAATTGGTGAGAATAAACATACTGAAGTCTAACATTACTTTGATCGGTGGGCTGATACCCCTAGTATTTTCATGTAGAGAGGTTATAGCATTTAAATCCCCTACCACCACAACTCTTCCGTCCCCTAGGCCACTAATTTGATATGTGATTTCATCCCATAGACTTTTCTTAGCTGTAGTTGAAGTTGGCCCATATACATTCAATAACCAAAATTGCAAGTAAAATTTAGACACTTCAAATAGTTCTCATTTCTACATGGTTTAACATTTACAAAATTTGGGTTCCATAAAGCAACCAAACCACCAGAAGCCCCTTGTGCTAGAGAGTGGGCTAAAGACCAATTATAGCTTCATGAGTTGCTACTGAGGACTTTATTTCTTGCAAAATAAAAATATATGCTCCACAAGCATCAATTTGATGCTTGATATGAGAACGTTTGTCAGGAGAATTAATTCCCCTAACATTCCAAGATATGATCTCCATTGCATGTGACGATAGAAACAAGCTCTCCTCAGTCTCTTGTTTGGAATATAATTATAGATTTTTTTTGTACCCCTGCCTCAATCTATTCTCTTAACTTTGTTAGATTGAATTTCCTTCCTCTTCCTAGGTGATTTCCTTACAGAAGGATGATAAGGGGGCTTTGATAAAGAGAGATAATTTGGAAAATCTAACTCATCATCCCTCTACTCATCCCCATAATTTTCATTCTCCCCATTGAATATTGACATGATTGGTTGGTCAACCCATTGAATTGATTCCTTTCTATCTGTCCATGCCTTCATCTTAATCTAATCCTAATTCCCTTTCATTTCCTCAGCATTAATGATGACATCTTCAAAGTTGACAATCTACATTGCTTTTGTATGAAAGTTACAATCCTCAAAGCCCTCTTCCCTTGTAATTTCAACACAGATTTTTGAACCCACTGACAATAAAACTTCTTGTGCTATAATTTCCAACTCATCTCCCCTTATATCCTTTTGGAGATTTAAAGGCGGGCACTATTTACCGCCTTTAGACCCAAAAAATGAAAAATTATCAAGTTGTCTAGGCCCTATAGTAGTATTAAATGACAAGGAAGCTAGATGCCCCATTGAACCTTGAAACATTATCCTCCTTACTATATCTCCATGCTTTTGTTTTGAACTTAGAGATAACAATGGAGAATATAGACTTAGTGAGGAATCAAAATATCTTTGCATCAACCAATCTATATTCTTGGGAATCATTAGTGCCAAAGAAAAGGAAATATTTGGGTTAATGTTAATTAATACTTCCTAATTTTTTCCATTGTCACCTCTCTTTCTCTTACCCATAAGTCTCCCAATCAAAGAAAATAACTTTTCATGACCTATTTCTACAAAAGAGACCAACTGATTACTTTGCACATTCTACTTACAAAGTGTAGACTTCTGTGAAAACATACTATTTTTTTCACTCTTATCTTGTTGTTCTTGCTTTGAAGATGAGCTCTATTCCTTTCAATTACTAACAAAATTCTTTACGTTATGACACTATGCACTTGTCATTTCTAGAGATTCAAAAATAAGTTTTTGTAACCATATTCCAAACTTAGAATTTAGTTGGATGTGCCTTGGGAACTCTTTTCTTGTATCAATCAAAGCACATGTTGTAATTGGATTTGAAGGACCTTTAAAGAAAGTTAAATCATGTAAAATAAAAATTCCAACATGATTTATTATTATTTCTATTAGGTTAAGCTCCATGTATTCAAGGGGTAAAGTAGAAAGTTGACCAAAAAGGAGCATATCTAAAAGAAAAATCCTCTACTTTAAAGTTTCGTGACTAAGGTTGCATACACAAGCTAGATCCTTGGAAAACCTAGGATTTAACCTTATACACAAAATCTTTATGCAATTTATCACTAAAGATAACAATATATATTCCCTTATCATTTCTAAGTAAAAGACTTGTTGAACCCCTTCCCAATCCTCATAAATTGGGTCTTTTAACCCATCTAGATCAAGGGTGAGGTTCCCAAAATTACATATTAGGGATTTATCCCTAATATCTTTAATTTGAGCTTGTAGCATGTGTTCCAGGAATGTAATCTTGATTGGGACCTGGCCTTTTGAAGAGAAACCCTTACTTTCTTGCTAACTTGTCCTACCCTGAACCACCACATCATCCTTTTTCATTACTTTACACCTTCAAACTTTTTTTCTTGCACTCTTTTCCTTTGCTATGTTCTTTTTCTTAGATCTATTACCCTTTCTACCCCTTCTTTTATTTTTTCAACCAATATTTTGTTGAGGACCAGAAGCTCCTTGCATGTGATCCGCATTTTCCATTTGATCCAACTTTTTGGTATTAACAAGATTTCTCTGGATGCCCTCTGAAAAATTCACCCATGTTC
The DNA here is from genome assembly GCA_007258455.2 of Sequoia sempervirens. Classification (NCBI taxonomy): domain Eukaryota; kingdom Viridiplantae; phylum Streptophyta; class Pinopsida; order Cupressales; family Cupressaceae; genus Sequoia; species Sequoia sempervirens. The sequence continues at coordinate 12,174 of VDFB02066472.1, forward strand.
CTTGGTGCTTATTAGTATGAGAAGGTAAATGTTGGATATAAGTAGATTTGTGCGACTTAGCATGTTCATTCTTCAAATGATTTGCATTGTTCCTCTAACTAGCAAATTCATTGCAATGAACCTGTGTTTCTCTTGGATTGAAGGGACCCCTTTAGTTTCATCAAGCAAGGTTTTGAGCTTTGCATGTGATTCATTTTTACTTTTGGTTGATATGAGATCTCTTTCACAATCTTGGTAAAAATGATCTAAGAAATTTGAACCACTCCGTTTGATTCTTCCTATTTCTTAGTTTCACCCCTTCCTAAATGAGTAACTATCCTCTTCACAAATATCTAATACCAGTTGTCTCCTTTTGTCCAAATGTCTGATAGGGTGAACAACAACCAGTTAGGTTTTCTAAACCTATGCCTAATAGGGACCAAATTATTCCTTGCATGTTCCCTTCCCAGGCTGCCAATGGGTCCATGATAATGGTTCAACCTCCTTCCAATGCCTTAGGGATCACAAGGCCTGGAAATTTGAAATTTTCTAATACATATCTATTTCCCTATCATTTTTTCCATAGATGTTGCTCTGCTATATTTTTCCAGAGGTCATTTAAAGTTGATTTAAGAATTTAATAAATTAAAAATGAGATAAATTAAATAATAAATTCATTTATACACTAATTGTTTAACATGAACCAATAAGGAGGGCCTGGGTATGTGTAGGATCATCATGGAAAAAATAGACCCTTAAGTAGCAAAAAAATTAGAAATATCAGAGTTAGGCAACTTGACATAAAAAATTGAATAAGTTATCTATATTATTTTAAAAATATGTAAGAAAAGAATTTGTAGCAAATTGAATGTAGTTTCTAAACTACTAGGTTCATTTGAAAAAAATATATTTGTGAAAATTTGAAATTTCAATGCAATAAGTACTTAAATTTGAGGAAAAAATAAGTAGGTGTTTAATCGACCACCCTAACCATAATAAAATGATAATATTATTTTATATTTTAGATATAAGTAGAGGACTCATGTTTGGATGTGATGCATATTTTTTGTAATTTTTTCCAAGTAAATAATTAATTATGATTTTTTTTTATTACAAATTTTAAAAAAATATTAAAACTTGTATGTCGACCTACCTTAACTTGGTCAAAACTACATGAAATTCAAAAAAAAAAAATTAATCCTATAGGATATGAATCATAGAGATGTGGCATTTTTTATCAAAAAATGATACCATTTAAGCTATAGATGCTTTTCAATCAACCTATCAATCAGGACTTTAGTCGTAATTCAAATAGAAAATGAATAATAATTATTTATTAAATTCAAAGTAAAGCATAATTTATATTGGTGGAAAGTTGAGAATCTCCTTTAAAAACCCTTTTCATTTCATCAATTTTGGCTAAAAAATTTGTCGTCAGCCACATACCCTACATATACCCATTATATCGCCACTTTTTGGCCCATCCTAATCCTACACATACCCGCCTATTCACACTAGCATACTTAAGATTACCTAGCTCATATAATTTTCTTGTCTAAATTCAGAGGATTAGGACACATACCATGATCTAATTATATGCTAATCTAGGATCTGAACTAGGATGCCATCTTAATCCTTGTATCAAGGATTTCTTCATCATATATTGTAATCATAATCTCTTTACATCTAATAAAACTTCATGCTTTATAGTAAATAAATAGAATTTCTATTATGTTATAGGGTGTTTTTGTTGTACATGATCTCTTGGGTTTTGTGGGAGCTAGAGCTCCAAATCTATAATTATCTATTAATCGTTTAGACATCCAACCTTGAGATTTTAAATTGTGCATCCTAGATGAAAATAGGTATCATTGTTGCATCCAAAAGGCATTAAAAATTTTAGGTCACCTATCTAAACACAAATTAAATTTAAAAAAATAGGGAAATTTTTCTCTTGGGTGCCTTGAAAAATTATCAAAAAAATATACGATCAAGTACAAATTTGTAAAAATTATATATGGTTGTACAAATATATATATAAGTGTAGTCATCCTTAACCAAATTTTGGCAGCTACACAAAATAAATCTAGTGAGCACTTTTAAAGTAGCAACATAAAATATTTAAAGCACTACCTATTTTTATTATTTTATTAGTGTTATATGAAAAATCATTGCCAAATATAAGGGTTGACATCATAAAAAAAGGTGATCCTTTTTTATATTCTTTAGTCATAAAATAACTTTGATGGTGAGATTTATGTTTTTAGTGGGCATTTGGAAAATCTAATAGGAGATTATTTCTTGGCATTTTCTTAAGTGTATCGTGGGTTTTATTTTTTAATTTGATAGATATATAACCATGGGCTCTCAATTGATAAATTATTTCTCAATGGAACATATGGGAAAAAGTGTTTATGATCCCACCCTACTAGGGGATTCAACCTTGGTACTACTTATTCACAACTCTAAGGCTACCTTCATTAGATATAATCTTTATGAGTACTTACAAGAAAAAATATCACCAACACCATCTACTCCTCTAGGGAGGCACCTCCATCAGTCCATATCCTTATTTTCCAACCCACTAATGGTGCCACCACTCTACTCCTATCTAGTTATTAGTTTGCCACCAGATCACCACTTAGCTTGAGTGATGCCACCTACTTGCTACCAAGGGACCACTCTACCGCAACTCATTTTCCATAAGGATTCTTTTTTTCTTTTGACTATAATATGGTGTATGATATCATTTTTAAAAATAAAATAGTCTCTAAAAAGGTTAACTTTGATAACTTTCCATTAGTACTAGTACTTTTCTAGATTTTGTTACTAGTGATTTTTTCACCTATTAAAGTTTGATCACCTTTTTTGGCTTTCAAGCTCATAAATTTTTTCCATAATATATTATTCTTGTAATTATTATGGTGTTGTAAAGGTATTTAAAATATCTTAATAGCCATTCATGTAGTTTATCTAGATTTTTCCCTCAAAATATTTTATTTAGTTTATTATTGAAGAGTTAAAATGCTTGATATCATATTCAATGATCTATAGAAACCTTTATACAAGAAGGAAACAATGTAATATACTCCTAAATTAAAATTTTCTCCTATAATTCCCCCCTTATTACATTGTTCTTACAAATGTACCATCCAAAGAATACAAATATCACCTTGCTAAGAGACTTAGTGAGTATATCTATTATTTGATAATTCATTGAGTAGTACTAGATCTAAATGTAGTGGTGAAATACTTGTTCTCAAATATAATGCCATTTGATCTCAATATTATTTTCTCTTTCATGAAAACTTATATTCTTCATGAGCTTCAACCCCCCTAATTATTGTAATAAAGAGTAGTTGACTTTTCTTCAAGAATGTCCATGCGAACTAGAATGCAACATAACTAAATCCGTTCACACAAAAATCCTTGTACGAAATGATGTTTAACATTGATAGATGAGAGAGAAATGAAAAAATCTTCTTACCAATTCATGAAATAGGTCCAAATATAAGATGAAAAACATATTCTATAGTTTACTTCTTGTTAACAACAAATCCAACATACTCTGAGTTGACATATCCCTGTAAGAAGAAATAAGGATTCTTCTTGTATTCTAGACCATAATCATGTTGGCAAATGAATTTAGTTTATAAAAATATTATATTGTTCAATTATAAGGTTTAGTTATAGAACTACTTCCTGAAACTATTTCCTCGTATAAAGTTTTGTACATATCATATAATATAATGTTAAGTGTTCAATCTCTTCACATGGTATGAGATTCATGCCTAGGAGTTTGTAGAAAGAATGAAAAACTATGTGGTAGCCTATATGATCATACGTTTAATCTCTTGAATCCCAACACACAGAGAAGGAAAAAATGTTAAATGACCCGCATAAGAAGAGGTCTATGCAAGAAGGTAATGCAAGACCCACATGGTCTGCACAATGAAAATGAAAGAATGATCTATGCAAAAAAAGATAACCAATAGAGAAACACACCTAATAGAGATAATACCCCGCAGTGTGTAACAATATAGGTGTGATTCCTCCAAGATTTCACTTCTCAAATTAGACTAGCCAACAATGCAAATAAATTTTAACCTTAATTTACACACATAATTTCAACATACTTTTAGAAAGACATAGATCAAGGGTATAAAATCTCTAAACACAGATCTAGCAAGGAAGATTGCCCCTCAATCACACAAAGTGTGCTTGAGATAGATTTATGGAAGCCACTATTTTGTGCAAGTTGGTATATGGTTCTATGTTGATTCGATGGTAAGTTCAATCCATTCAGTATAATTATGTTTCCCTAGCCACATATTAGAAACATAACAAATTATTTTATTGAGAAATATTTATTTATGGTAGAGGAGAAGCAACACCTCACAAGTGCAATTGTTTATGATAGAGGTGAGAATTATTAATAGTTGATACATTCAAACATCAATAAAAGGGTTTATTGGTAAAGTTTTGTTTTAGTGGTTTCCTTTACTTCTAAGATAGTTTGATTAGACAAATGTAGAAGATTTATCTCAATGAGTAGCATAGATGAGTTAGTGGAATTTGTGACATTTTAATTGAATGACTTCAAGCTTGATTACGACTCCTAATAGTTTTTTGATGATTTTTATGTTGAGTGATAAGTTTAATCTCATGTATGCCAATAATACATTTGTGCACTAGTAAGTTGGTGAGGAGCATATGGAAGAAGGAGAGTTATCTAGAGGTCAAGAGGATGAGTACCCACCAATCATTCATTTGCAATATATGAGGATTCATAAATGGTTACATAATCATTTGAATGCATCTCTTATTAGTGGTAACTTGGAGATAAGTTTATTTGTAAAAGAAGATGTAACTCAAATTACTTTTATAAGTATTGTAAGATGTACCAATCAAATAATTGATATTCTTACTACCAAAATTCTTGGGATTCAAGTACATTCCAAAACATTAAAACAATTTTTGAGTATCATGTAGATGAGTTTATCAACATTTGTTGTTAATGGATATTCAAAGAGTTATGCATGGAAATTTGAGGCTATCTTTCCTACATAGTATGAGGCTTGCAAAGACTCATCCAAGACATCAAATGGATAAAGTGTAACAAGGTCATATTGGATGTTGGAGGCACTGAAGGATGGAGGAATTTCCATCATCTCAAGTTAGCTTCTAACTTTGAGATGGTGCTTTGCATGAGAAGTGTTTTATATTTCTTCTTTTTTTCCTTATTGATGCTAATAGATTTAAAGACTACATATTATGAAGTTTATTTTTTTGGAAACAGGTAAGGGATTTGGTGTTGAACTCAATATGGATTGTTGTCCAATGATTTTATGAGATTGTGATTGAGAATTGAAATACTAAAAATTGATGTTTTGGGTTTTGAAAAGGGGGTTCACCAAAATCATAATGAATAGATCCATTTTCCTTTCCTTCATTTGGAAATGAGATCTACACAATGAATTGATTACCAATCCTTACGTGAATCAAGTCAAAGTGAGAATCTTTAGATTTCCTTATGAATTAAGGATAGGAGTCAAGGTCAAGCAACACTTTGGGGAGAGAAACTAAAAATTTAGAAAATCAACACCAAAATGCATTCTAACACTTGAAACAACAATATTAAACTCAAAATAAGTAGAACCAAAAATTACATTGTAGATCTAAGAAGGGCAGATACTTGTGTACTAGTCACCAAAAGTTCTTTTTAGAAGCAGATCTAAGACTCATTTTCCTATGGGCGAATGAATCAAAGTGCAGGGATTTTCTATAGCTTTTAGGAGCCTTTGATACAGATCCAAATCTTCCAATTTTCCCTAGTTTGGAAATTGAAATGTCAGAAATGACTTTAAGATCTTAGTTTTTGTCAATTGACAACAATTTTGATGACTTTTACAACTTTTGACAACTTTGTAAATCTTTCTCTTCAAGAGGTCTTCAATTCTTCTTCAACCTAAATCTCCAATCATACATACAATAGAGAAAAAAGCTTATTTTGGGTGAATAAGGGTTTGCTTTGGTCAAACTCAATTTTGGTAATTGTGAAGCAAATTTTTCCTTCAACATTTTTTTTTCATCCCTTCTTTTCCACTTTAGGGTGGCACTGTGCCCCAAAGGACAAAGGTTACTCTTGAATAAAAGCATGCAATGCTCCACGTGTTGACTACATGAATTTTCTTTATATCATCTTCCCTTCAAGCCTAAACTAGGACATGTGTCTGCTTAGAGAGGATTTCCTCAAAACTATTCTCATAAATTCAAAAATTGTCTGCCAGCTTGCCATGTCATCCATTTTGTTGGGCAGGTTTGATCTTCTATAGAGGTATCTCTTTTGGTAGAGTTTTTCAGATAGTGTGTCTAATTTCTTACTTTTGTGGTTGGAATTTTGAGGTGGCATCCTCATTCCTCATAGCTGATCAGATCATGTTTTTTTAGGCTCTGCTAGGATATAATTGTCTTCTAACAACATATCCTCATGAAACTTCTACAAAATTTGGATCCATTAATTTTGAGCAAAGATTGTTTCAATCTAATCAGACCCTATATCGAATTGTAGTCTATCAAGTATGGAAACCTAGTAGTTGTTCATATCTATTGGTTGTGGTAGTGGCTCTTTCTTTTGTCTATTTAAAGGGGTTGGTAGAAAAGGGAAAAAAAGGAATGTTTTTTTGGAAATAATTTTTCCTGAGCTAGAAGAAGTTAGAATAAGGAGACATATTTCTGAGGAATAGGAGGAATTTACATAGCAGTGTTTATCCTTTATGGCATGTTTTATTTTTCAAGACTATTAATCAGATTGACATTCAACCTTTGTTTTCAATTAGCTTATTACGAGGACAAAGATTATTAAGGGGAAACTTTTGAGACTATACATTTTATGGCCTTTATCACAAATTTAGTTTTCTTATATCATTTATGCAGAAATCTCTATGTCAAAGTCTTACGTAGATAGTCTGGATAATTACTCTATATGATATTAGCTTCTATGTTTCAAAGCTATCTTTCGAAAAGCGGGTCATTTTTATGAAACTCTTTCCTTTTCTATAAATATTATGTTGAAGTACATATTATGTTGCAAGAGTAAGCGTGGTCCTATGAAGATCTGAACATTCTTGTTAATATTAAGGTTTCTTATTCATGTCGGACCTTAATGGATACTTCCCATGTGGAGATTTGAATGACTACACTATTCTTTCTCTATCATTTGGCATTTGTTCTCTTCCCAACATTAAAGGGCATGTGGCATTTTGTTTCCTTTCAGGGTATTTGTAGGATCATCATGGAAAAAGCAGGCCCTTAAGTGGCAAAAAGTTTAGAAAAATTAGAGTTAGGCAACTTGACATAAAAAATTTGAATAAGTTATCTACATTATTTTAAAAATATGTAAGAATAGAATATGTAGCAAATTGAATGCAGTTTCTAAACATGTAGGTTTGTTTTAAAAAAAAATAAAATCTATTTGGTGAAAATTTGAAATTTCAATGTAGTGGTACTTAAATTTTAGGGGAAAAATAAGAAGTAGGTGTGTCTGACCACCCTAACCACAATAAAATGATAATATTTTTTTATAATATTTTAGATATAAGTAGCGGACTCATGCCCCAATGTGATGCATATTTTTTTGTAATTTTTTTCCAAGTAAATAATTAATTATGATTTTTTTATTACAACTTTTTAAAAATATAAAAACTCATATGTCTAACCACCTTAACTTGGTCAAAACTTCATGAGATTCATATTTTCTATTTTTAATCCTATAGTATGCAAAGCATAGAATGTGACGCATATTTTGGATTCAAAAAATGTGATACCCTTTGAAAGCTATAGATGTTTTTCAATCATCCTATCAATCATGAATTTAGTCATAATTTGAATAGAAAATGAATAATAATTACTTTTAAAATTCAAAGTAAAGAATAATTTATATCGGTGGAAAGCTGAGAATCACCTTTAAAAACCCTTTTTGTTTCATCAATTTTGGGTAAAAAAATAGTCATCAGCCACATACCCATCATATTGCCACTTTTTGGCCCATCATGATCCTGCACATACCCTTCATTAGGAGTAAGGAATTATTAAACTTTGAAATGTTGTAAAATATTTGGCACATCACCATCTTTTTTTTTCATATTTCTCTCTTCCCATTTTTCCAAAACACAAAGAAGAGTTGAATTCTATAAAAATCCCAAAGGACATTTAGTGAGGTGTAATTTGGTCCCCCACTCACTGAATTTTCCATAAGGTTGTTCAAAGAGGCGGAAGATTTTATGATCAATAGTTCTTTTTCTAGCACACTTAATGGGACCCAAATTTTTCACAAACATATAATTAGAGCTTTTCAAAAAAAAATATAAATCAAACTAACTAGAGAGGTTGGAAATCTCATGCCTAGAGTTCAAACAAGGGAATCTTCTAGAGTAAATTTCAACTACTCCCAACTACCCATTTTGGCCCCTAGGAGAAGATGAGTTATAGGTTTTGTATCCCTTGTTAGGAGTAACAGAGTGAGAAGTGTTATCCCACCATCTAGAGCTTTATCCACTCCCACAAGAGGCCATACCTTCAAAATCAGAATACCCATCTACCCCATCCATAGGAACCTATTTTTAAGGGCTCACTTAGGTGCCCCTTCTCCTAGAAATTTCATAACCTGGGTTAGTGGTAGCCCACTATTTCCACCTATGCCCCAAGATATATGGATTTCCATACCTACCAACGCTCTCAAATCAATTATAAGGTTTACCAGAGAGGATTTAAAAACCCCTTCCAAACATCTCTAGAACATAGCAGAGGTTTGTAGAATCCATAACATCACAAAAGAAAATGTGGCCCTCAGATTGTTGGTTGCGTCTTTCAAAGGGAAAGCTCAAGACTAGTATAGATCCCTAACTTTTAGATCCATCAACTTTTGGGATCAAATTAGAGAGAAATTGTTCAAGCACTTCTCGGAGAAAGGAGATCACTCCTCTTTATTACAACAATTGATCACTATATATAGAGCCCCACAGGAGGCCATCATCGACCTCAAAATAGGTTTTAGAAAAAATAGTATAGGATTCCCATGACACCCAAGCCTTTAGCAACTATGGAATTCGTGTTCTATCTAGAGGATTTTAATTTGGACATCGCAGTCTTGGTACAATCAATGGGAGGAGATACCTTGCCCGATGCATATGATCTAGATGTGTACGCAGAGAATAGTCTAATTAATGCAGTGAAGCTTCCACCATGGATGTCGATGCCCATGTTCACAAAGATCTCTAGAGTACCCCAAGAGGAAGTAACTCCATGTATCTTCCCACTTCTTATAAAATTGATTGCACCACTACCATCTATGTATGTGTACCTAGTC
>VDFB02066473.1:0-13088 GCA_007258455.2 Sequoia sempervirens
GAAATTGTTGCTACTAGTGCTATTCAAATAATAATTTGATTCAGAGTTGAGCATTTGTTATTTTGAGAGCTTGCATGGTTTCATAATTTCTTCAATAAAGTAAATTAGTTTTAACATTTCTTTAGATGAATGAAAGATTGATAGTGTTGGAAATAGTGAAATTAGTTCATACCTTTTTCAATTGAATGATTTTCAATTTGATGTGCAAGGTTAGTCTGAACGTTGAAACTGTTTAACTTGAATTCTATTACCTATATACATTGTTCGAACTGATGGTGGTATTGTGTAATAAGACATTGTTCGTAAATCCCATTTGAAGATTGCATCATCTTTGTCTAGTTGTAGTCATTGTGCTTGGCAAAGCAAAGATTGGTTTAAATTTCACTATCCATCATTTGTCTCTTAAGTTCGTAGGAGTAGTTTAGCATAAGTTTAGTTTCTAAACCCTCATCCCTTTTTCTTTTTATTTTATCTCAAAACTGAAAATCCCAAAAAAATACAAGAGCATTCGATGTTACATCAATCCAAATCCCTACTTTTGAGTAAGTTCATTATCCAATGCCCCTTTGTGAAATCAGCATATCACATCATCCATTGAGCTTGACCATCCCCCCAAACGAAACATTGGAATTACCGTATGACATTTCTAGCAATCTTAGCATAAGAGGTAATTTTTCAAGAGAGGATAGATTGTCTTTGGACTCTTTATTCTAGAGTGTTTGGTGTGTCATAAAACACGCATCAACACTATGTTAGAGCCTTGAACTCTTGGAGAGAGTTGGTTCTACATGCTAACTGCATAATGCACTTAGAAGTCTTTTGTTGTACTGAGATTAGCACTCTCGAGAGGAGCAAAAGATGGAAAGAATTCAATAAAGATAAGTTCTTTATGCCTTCATTTTGATCTTTTGATATACTTCTTTTTTAGGTTGATTTATTCATGTTTTAATATTGTTCATAAATTCTCATATATCCATGCTATAACCTTAGATAGTAAACCTTGTATGATTCTAGCCTTGATATTTTTTTGGATAGTTATAAATTGTTTGTAAGCTCTCTCTATATCGCTTCCAGGATGGATTTAGGAGCATGAAGGTTATGAGAGATTGCTTAGTGATGAAAAGCTTGAGGCATCTTGTGTGGAAGTCATGCCGACCAAAGAAATGATCAAGCATGATGTCACTATATGACTTTTGAGGGGCTGAGTTGGTGGCAAGAGGGAGTTCACTTCCAAAAGTCTTCTTTGCAATCTTTGAAGCAGGGTTCAAGAGGGAGTTTTGTAACTCACTGAGAAGAAGTGAAGATTACTGTATTGCAAGGCTAGGTGCTAAATCCTTAGAGTACCCCTTCAGCTGCTGAGATCATAATTGCTCAAAGACTGTCATCTGGATTTGATATTGGTAGCTCCGCAAACCTATTCAGAATAGAGTGATCTGCTATGAGGTCGAGGAGGTCTACCTTGAACTCTTTACAATAGCAGAGGTGTGCACTGGAAAACATTATCTAAGGCAAGCGTTGCAGGCAATCTTGGACGATGAGGTCAGAAGGTTGATGCAAGTACTTGAAGATTCAGAGGGAGCCTACTGAACCTATAGAAGATGGTTGTGTTGCTGAGCAGAAGAGCACCTCTGGATGTTGTTTCAGTTGAGGTCTGCGATGACTTCCTGGTGTAGCAGGAAGCAGTCTTCAATGGCACTGAATACAGCAGAGGCCGAGTTTATTGCAGCTTGTGTGGCAGCTCGAGAAGCAATGTGGCTTCATAAGCTCCTTGCAGGATTGTCTGGACAATCAATGGAGCCTACTACCATTCATTGTGATAATCAGTATCAGTGATCCTTGATAACGAGTTCTTCTTTGAGAGAAGTTTGAGGTGAAATCCCTTGGTAATGAGTTCTTCTTTGTGAGAGAAGTTCGTGGTGAAATCCCTTGTTAATGCATTTTCCTCTGAGACGGAGGAATTTGAGGTGCAAGCCCTTGTTAATGCATTTTTCTCTGAGACGGAGGAATTTGAGGTGCAAGCCCTTGTTAATGCATTTCTCTTTGAGGCTAAATTCAAGCCTTGTTAATACATTTCTAAATCAAAAGTTGAGGTGAAAGCCTTCCTCTGAAGGAAATTATGGATGTCATGTGTGTGACTCCATGACATATTTTTATGCTGTGTTTCACCATCGGGAGGCCATGGTAGAAAGTCATGTTGAAGGTGACAACATCACACAAGTGATGAACACTTGTACACACTGCCATAGTATGGTTGTAGCCATTATGGTTGATATCGTGTTGAAGCGATATCTAATATCGCGATAAGGGTGATATTCTTTGCCACACTTGGTTTTGTAGCAGCCAATGTAGACATACGTTGAGGTGTCATGTCTTGTCTTGACTGGAAGCAGTTGGAAAACTTCAGATGCTTGTGGACACAAGCAGCTTAAAAAATATGACTCGGACTCGGGACTCGGCACGGACTCGGGAAAAGACTCGGCTAGGACTCGGAAAAAAAAAAAACCGTAGTTTTACAAAAAAACAAGAACAAATTAATGCATTTAGAGAACATAAGAGCCTAATTTGATTATCAAACACTTATAATTCAAAGATTACACATGTCATATGATCATCAAACACTCAATAATTGAAATTTCATCATTCATAGTCATCAAATACTCATCGTTTCAATGTAGAACAGCATCATAAATTTATAAATGTTTACATATAATCATGTCAAAAAGAGGAAAACATTAACAACCACATATAATCTACATCTTCCTTCTTCCCCTCCCAATGGTACTCAATTTTGGAGGCCTAGAACTAGAAGGTGCCCGTGCTATAGTATCCAAACGGGGACTAGGAGATCGAGAAGGGGAAACATGATATTCGAATGTGTCTTCATCGTCCTCCATGGCATCCAATCTTGCTGCTTCTTCTGCTGCTGCTCTCTCTAATTCAACAAGATCCTCATCAGTAAGGAAGACATCAGCCTCATCATTTTGTTCATCAATAGTCCATTCACCATATGGATCAATGTCATCCAAGTCGATGGACTCGTGTGAAACACCCTCCACCTTTCTAGTTCGAAGGCGAAGGTTGTACCAAACAAAAACTAAATCATTTAGGCGCTGCTGAGTCAACCTATTCCTCTTCTTTGTGTGAATGTTTTCAAATAAACTCCAATTCCGTTCACACCCAGAAACACTGCATGGCTGTGACAAGACACGTATGGCTAGCTTTTGAAGATTTGGTGTGCTAGCACCATAGTTCGCCCACCATAGATCTACAAAAACATGTTTAAAAAATATAAGTATTAAGAAATAAGAATAAAGTAAACAATCTATATGTAAGAATCAAGTTTCTAATTTCATTTTTTACCTGGTTGTTGTTTTCCTCTCCTTTCAATTGCTTGCTGGGAGGAAAAGAGTCTCCCCTCTGCACCCTTGTAGACCTTGAATAGATAAAAGAAAAAGTAAATCAGATATAGAAAATTCATCGATAGTCAAGGCTCAACATTGCAAATTCATAAATAAGATGTAACAAATCTCACCTCCAACTCATCAAGCACTTTATCTCTCAGCTCATGATCAGGCACCATCCTATCAATGCATATGACAAGACCTTCCATGACCTCCTCATCCTCCTTAAATGTGTCTGAGAAGTAGAACTTCGGATTCAAGAAGTAGGCAAAGGCATGAATCGGCTGGTGGAGTTGGTTTGTCCATCTCCGATCAATGATGCGCCATATGATTTCATATTTCCTTTTGTTTCCACCATAGTAACGTGATATGGCCTCTTTGGCCCTATCCATGGCCTCATAGATGAAACCCATTGGCATGCCATCTCCATCCACCATACGAAGAACCCTCACCAAAGGTTTTGTCACCTAAAAAAATGAAAACAAATGTTAAATCATAACAAAATTAACCCCTCAAAAATTAAAAACAGCAAATAGATTATCATGTATAATTTTTTTTTGTGTGATTGCTACTTAACCCCATCAACTCCTCTCCATTTTTGATGAATGTTTCATCAAAAACTATGGCAACAATCCTCTCCCCTTCAGGTCTATTGGAAAATGAGGACTCCTTCCAAGCATCGGACACGAACATTTGCTTGAGATGACCAATGGCACCAAGAATGCTTTGCAATGTGAGGAAGTGGCTAGCAAATCGTGTCACTCCAAGTCGCACAAGGTCCTTGCCATTTGTAAATTTTCTCATCAAAAAAAGCACCCAAATATGGTTGTAGATAAATTTTGTAACACTTTTTGCATCTTCAACCACACTTTTGACCCATGAAATCTTCCCAATGTCCTCTAGCAATAGGTCTAAGCAATGTGCAGCACATGGAGACCATGCAATTGTGGGATACCTCTCCATAAGTAGTCTACCTGCAGCTACATATGCAGCTGCGTTGTCCGTGATGATTTGGACAACATTATCAACTCCAACCTCCTGGACCACCCCATCTAATAGATTGCATAAAGTCTCAGCATTTTTAACTTCATTGGAGGCATCTATTGATTTTAGAAACACCAATCCACCATTAGAGGCCACTAAAAAGTTAAGGAGAGTTCTATTTCGTCCATCTGTCCACCCATCAGATAAAATGCTGCAACCTTTTCTTCGCCAAAATTTCTTTTGCTCATCAACCACAAGCTGTGTATTCTTTACGGCTTCCTCTAGCAATGTCCCACTCAAATCTTTAGATGATGGGGTCTTAAACCCCTTTCCTGCAACTGTAAGGGTGTTCACCAAACCTTCCCAATATGGGCTGTTTGCAACATTGAAAGGTAGATTATTGTAGTACCAAAAGTTTGCAGTAGCCATCCTTATTCCAACTGGTACCTTCAAGTGAAGGTTGTGCTCCTGGAACATTACGTGGAATAAAATAATTTGGTCCTGATGAAGGACCCTGACTAGCACTAGCAGTAGAAAAGGAACCATCAGGACTCTCACCAAAAGATGAATGTGGAGCACGGAAGCTTGGACTTGCAGCACCATGGGGCATAGAGGGTGTAGATTGGGATTGGGATCCACTCATCACTGTTGTTAGGGCATCCTTTGTTTTTTGTCTTTCCTCTTTTTTAAGCTCATATTCAGCAAGAAGGGCCTTCATCTCTCTAATAATCTCAGGAGTAGTATTCTTGCATCCCTCCACATTTTGCCCAGATATTCTAGCAAGGTGGTATTTTAATCTGTTTATTCCTCCTGTCATCCATTTTTGGCATTCATTACATGTCAATTCACCTTTTTTATTTCCTGGAATTCCATACTTCCATGCAGGGTCTTTTTTTAGTGCCTTTGGATTTGAAGACAACATTGCTGTTTCAAGTTCAACATGGAAAAAAAAATTAGCTAGGGTTTGCTAAAAAATTAGCAAATAAATGTGATTCAAAGTTTCAAACATTTGCAAAAGAAAAAGAATGCAAAACCAAGCTAGAAACAATAAGAATTAGGCTATTAAGGAAAATAGAAAAAAATTTGGCAACATTTCCCCTTATTTTTTTTAATTTTTTTTATTTTGAATGCAAGAAATTGAAGAAAACAAACAAAAAGAATTGTTAGATCACTTACCTGGCTCTAGTTTGATCTTTTTAGTTCAATCTCCTTGCTTCAATCAATCCCAAATCAAGTTGCAGACCTGTTTTTCACAATTGAGAGTCTAAAAATGAAAAAAAAAAAAAAGAAACATGGGTTTTAACCCATTTTAAGACTCAGCCGCACGCAGGAGAGTCCTGACTCGGGACTACCGAGTCCAACCTCAGGACTCCCGAGTCCGACCTCAGGCTTCGGCCGAGTTTTGAGCTCGGACTCAGGAGTCCTGAGTCAGGACTCTCCTGGACTCGACTCCCGAGTTCGTGGCGAGTCGACTCGGCCAGGGTCGGGACTCCCGAGTCCGCGGCGAGTCCGCAGAGTCCGCAAACTATGGCTGGAAGTACTCTCCCTAGCTGAGAGGGAGTGTTGATGATAAATGCAGCTTCATATGATTCCTTCCAGCCTGTTAATTGTTCTTGATTGGATAAATTAAATATTAGCTTGAGAGCTATTTAATTTATAGAGCACCTAATTGTTATCTTGGCCGACCTTCCTTGTAATTCGCAAGTTATATTTGTAATTATCTTTTTGTATTATGGGCCGACCTTCTACATGAAGAGGTGCGACCTCTCTCATAAGTGTGTATTTATACAAGGTCTCTTCCTTTCATTTTGCAATGAAGCAAGTTCATCTCCTTCCTTCACTCATGTGCGAACTATTCAAGAGACAAGTGCAAAGTGTTCAAGAGAAAAGTGTGAATTATTCAAGAAGCAGATTGTGAATTACTCATAGTGCAGATCTGAGTCTGATGAAGGGCAGATTGTTATTGTCGCCATTATTGGTGCAGAATATTGGCCTTGTGATTGGCCTCATTGTAAAGTAATTGTTGCCTTTGTTTATATATAAAAGAGATATATTTGTTGCTGGGTTTTTCTCCCTCAAGAGGAGGGTTTTCCCAGGGTAGCTGCTGTGCTATTGTGTCTGATTTGAATTAATTTTCTGTGCATTAAATCTGATCATAAATCAATATTTTCCATCGCTAACAATCAGCTTCTTGCAAATATTAGAATATATATTTATCTCTTGGCTCTTACGTAATGACTAGGTATCAACTTAATAAGCTCTGCTAATCACTATATCATTGGAAAATATCTGTCCTTTAAAATACATCTCAGCATTGACTTTTAACCGTTATTACATAAATTACAGTAGTTTCATTTGATCAGCAACGGTAGGGTTCACTCTTACTATGAAATAGAAAAAGATCCTTATCTTTTAGAATTCTTTCTCTTACGATAATGTTGAGGATAAACTCAGTCGCACTATGGCTATCAGAGCATACTCGAAGGTTCAAGTGTTGATGTTCATACCAGCGTCGGTCTTGACTTCCAGCCGATCTACCTTACATATTTGAATAAATTAGATGATAGTCTTTGACTATCTAATTTATATATATGTTGCGATTTAATGAAGAAGCACGTATTCTTAAGAAGATGCAATTTATTTATGGCCGACTTCATTTGTTAAGAAGGATTATGATTTGTTTATTGAGGCCGACTTCCATACTCCATGAGACACGATTTTACTAGGCGCGATCTTCCATACAAAGGCGTCATTTATTATTGGTGGCCGACTCTTGGTGAAGGCCGAGTTGAGAACATTTGAAGAGGCACGTCCTCTCTCAAATGTTGTATATATAGTCGATGGTTCACTTCTTTGTAATCATTCATTATTCCAGTTCATGTTCTTCATATGCGAGTTCAAGTCAAGAGCAGAAGTTCGAGTTATTAGTTTTAGATTGGTTATCCTTCATCAAGTGTGAAGTCTTCAAGGCAGTTCGATATCTATTGTGGCTATATTTTGTATCAGCGAATTGTTGTCTTGAGTTGGCTGTGTTGCATCCTTCTTTGGTGCTCATATTGGCCTATTGTAAAAGGAGACTTTCTTTGTTGAGATTCAATATATAAGTGATATATTGTTGCTGGGTTTTTCTCCCTCAAGAGGAGGGTTTTTCCAGGGTATCTGTTGTGTTATTGTGTCTGATTTTGAATTAATTTTCTGTGCATTTAATCTGATCACTAAATCTAACATGGTATCAGAGCGGGTTTGAGGAGATCGTGATCAGATTTGTTTATACAGCGATATTCTATTCTCTTCGTTAATTCTTGTCTATCTCTACCTTTGTCAAGATGGTGAACGGTTTGAAGATTGAGGACAGACTCGAAGGAGCATCAAACTTCACCTCATGGAGATTTAGGATCATGCTTACCTTGCGTGAAAATGACTTGGGTGAGTTTGTGGAGTCCAGTGTTCCTGAACCTGAGGAGGAAGAAGAGAAGTTGCAGTGAGTGAAGAGAGATATCAAGGCAATGAAAATATTGGTTGATTCCGTTAAGGATCATATCGTTCCTATTGTCTCTAAATTGAAGACGGCAAGAGACATGTTTAAGACATTGGAAGAAATGTACGAAATCAACAATACTAGTCAGGCACTTGCACTGAAGCAACAACTACACCATGTGAAGATGGCGAAGGGAGAATCTGTGATTGCATACTTCATGAGGATTTCAGATTTGAGAGATTAGCTCTCGACAATTGGACATATGGTTGATGACAAAGACCTGACTATGCTTGCGCTTAATGGTCTCCCTTTGTCTTGGGAATCCTACATTCAGGGAATTAGTGCAAGATCAAAATTTCCTAAGTTTGATCGTCTAAGGTCAGATTGCATTCAAGAAGAATCAAGGCTGGTGGCAAGAGGCGTTGGTCAAAGTTCAAAGAATGAAGACATTCATGTTCTCGCCTCCCATGCTTCAAAGAAGAAAGGAAAAGATGGAAGGAAAGGGTTCTTCAAGAGGAATCGAGATAAGAAATGATGATACACCTCCAAGAGAACATGTCAAGATTCAATGCTTTACGTTAATGATAAGTTTGGCCTTTGCTAAGCGTTGCCAACTAGACCTAAGCAACAAGCCACCGTTACTGCGGATCTTGATCCAGTCTTCTCTGTAATGAACCCCGGACCAATTTTTTTTGATTTTCACAAATGATTACAATACATACGCTTTTTGATTAAGGTTAGCATAAACCAAACGTCAGAGCCAACTCTAAGGTATACACGGGATCCCGATGTGGGCAAGGTGTAGGCATTAGTCGGAAGATCTCAAAGGAAAATCTTTGAATAAGAACTCTAACCACGAGATCATGGGTGAGCAGGCGAGCATTCGGTCAGAGGATCCCTATCTATTGCAATACTGAAAAGAGCTCAACACCAAGTATGTGCTACTCAATCCGTGATGGATAAGAGGCGACCATATGGCGGAGACTTAAGGAAATTACAATGCAAGCGTTAATGGTGACAGCCAGCCTGCCCACTTGATAGGTGGGCAGGCTGACATGAGAGTGTGATGTTAAAAGATGCTGACAGTACTACTGTACAGCTTACAATATCAGAAAATTCATCGGTTAAGCACAATATAAGAGAGTCTTCAACATTACAACAATATAGAATGATAACTTCAAGTCTTCTCAATAACTTTCCTTCCAAACAACTCAAATGATTATTTTAAGCTCGCTGTTATGACAGAGTAAGGACTGTTTTTCTGTTATCAGCAACACTGTAACACCAAAATATGCTCACAACCCTCACACCACTCATTCAAAATGCAAGTAAATGGATGCAAATGACACCTAAGATGAAGGCGCCCAAGTTCAAGACACAAAACAACCCCAAAACATTGATATTTAATTTCTGCTCAAATCCCAAGGAAAGTACAATGGTACGGCCCCTAGAGGAGGGCGATTTCTTCTTAAAAATCCAACACTTGATTAAAAATTACGAAACTCCACAATAATTGGCGCCCTACCAAGACCAATGAGAATATGCAATACCCACAATGAAATCTTTTTGTATTTTTGAATTATGAGTAAAACATGTGTACAGCAATGCAACATTAGCAACACTAAAACATGACAAAATGCTTGAACATCATCACTAAATGCAATAGAACTCAACTACAATGCAAAACTACCAATAACTAGCTAACCTCTCAACTAGTTGCTGTCTTTCAAGCAAGAAGATGAGCCAATGCTAGGAGGTGTGCTTTCCTCGAAGCGAGTGCCTGAAGTCAATCCAGCAGCATAACGGTGTAGTAGACAAAAGATCCCAAATGAAGAGCTGAGGCCTGAATAAATAGACGAGAGAGAAACATCTAGAAGCTTCCAGAGGGTGCCCAAAACCCTAATTTCAAATTCACCTTTTCCCTCCAAAAGATGGCGTCCATTTTCACTTTTGCTTATTTCACATTTTAAAATAAAGTCAAACCTTCAAGTAGGCGTCCTTTTTCAAAAGCTTAATATTTGACTTTATAAAATATAATTTATCTCCTTATGACGCCTTGACCCTCAAAAGTCCCCTTTTTAAAAAACAACTTAAAGTTGTACTACTAGGCAAGGGGTATAATATTAAAATAATAATATTATAATGAAAATACCTATCTCTCCAAGAAAAATGCGCCCAAGGCCAAGAACTGAAGTGCCAGCTGAAACAACTGAAGAAGAGGTCCAACTGGACTGAACCCAAACTGTCCACTGCCAGAAATAGAATTTACTAAAAATAGTAAATTCGCGAAGTTGCGAATGGTAGACACACCATGAGCTCTCACGAAAACCCAAAAGAATCCATAATCGAAACCCAAACTCCAAGCAACAACCTCCTCAAAACTAGGAAACCCTAATTTCACCATCCGCATAGCCTACGGGTCTCCGGAATAGGCCAACGGTCAACTGAAACGATCACCGCTGAGAAGGGGACATTACATCTCCGCAGAAGGATTCATGTGAATACTTGTTCTATTCCGCATTGTCAAGCAATGTACCTACAGATACCAGCACTTGGCTGATTGACAGTGGTGCTTCTCGACACATCACTGGATTTAAGGAGTACTTATCAAGTTTGATGGAGAAAGAATTTTCCGAACAAGTCATTATCGGAGATGATGCTGGCTATTCCGTGAAAGGGATTGGGACCTCTACTCTACATTTGGATTCCGACATTACACTTCAGTTGAGAGATGTTCTGTATGTCCTAGGAATCAAGCGCAATCTTATTTCTATTTCAGCTCTAGAAGATGAATGATATAAAGTTGCCTTCTCCAAAGGCAAAGTTCTTGTGTGGATGGAGAATTCTAGTTTCAAGGATGCTCAAGTAATTGATGTTAGACATGAAAGCCTCTATAGGCTATGTACGCGTCCTCTACAAGCATTAGTTCATGATTCTTCAAGCCTATGTGATCTATGGCATCGAAGATTGGCAGATCTCCACTTCTGAGCCTTACCTATGATGCAGAAGATGGTCACAGGACTTCCCAAGTTCAACCAGGAGCATGAAGGAACTTGCAAAGGATGTGCTATGGGTAAGAATTCAAAATCCCCTTTCCACAGTAGAGAAAGTAGATCTAAGTGTATTTTAGACCTTATTTATTCTGATTTATGTGGACTTATGTCTGTTCCGTCTTCGAGTGGTTTCTTGTATTATGTTCTTTTCATTGATGATCACTCTAGAAAGACTTGGATTTATTTTTTGAAAACTAAAGAGTCTGAGGAAGTGTTAGAAAGGTTCAAAGAGTTCAAAGCTCTTGTAGAGAATCTTTGCGGTAAAAGAATCAAGATCCTCAGATCTGATAATGGAGGAGAATACACCTTTGGTAGCTTTCGAAATTTCTGTATTGATGTTGGGATTAAGAGGGAGTTCTATGTCCCCTATAATCCTCAACAGAATGGTGTTGCAGAGAGAAAGAACAGGACGATCGTGGAAGCAGCAAAAGCCATGATCCATGACCAGGATCTACAAACCTTCTTATGGGCAGAAGCTTCTAGGACTGCTGTATATATTCAGAATAGAAGTCCTCTCAAGGTCCTTGAGAATATGACTCCAGAAGAAGCCTTTACAGGGAAGAAGCCCGAGGTTAGTCATTTGAGGATCTTTGGATGTCCTGTCTATGTTCATGTTCCAAAAGAGAAGAGAACTAATTTGGAGCCTTTTGGCAAGAAGGGAATATTTGTGGGCTATAGTGAGACATCAAAAGCCTACAGGATATATGTTCCAGGACAGAAGTTGATTGAAATCAATAGAGATGTCACATTCGAGGAAGATGTTGCATTTAGAAGATCCAAGGGAACTCATGTGGAGATTGACTATGATGAGCCTCCTCAGGATATGGAAGTTGACCATACTCCTGAGATTCAGAGGGAGACTTCAGAACCGAAGGAAGATGTTGATCCAGTGGAGCCCTTGGAACCTATTGATGGGCCTACCGATATTGTGATTAGAAGGAAGAGACCTCTTTGGGCTAGGAAAACTATGCAAGAGGCTGAAAGGTTCGCAGCTCGTAGAGGTACATTCAGAGAAAGTAAAAGGCCACATAAGTTCTCTAGTTATGTTGCCTTGATGAGTGAGATTATTGAATCTGAGCTTGCTAGTGTGGAGGAAGCTTCCAGTCAACAGGTTTGGAAAGATGCTATGACAGAGGAGTACCAATCAATTCTCAAGAATGATGTTTGGGACATTGTTCCTAGACCCGAAGGAAAATCTGTGGTATCTTTGAAATGGCTCTTCAAGATTAAGCATGCAGCTGATGGGAGCATAGAGAAGTACAAGGCAAGATTCGTGGCTCATGGGTTTTCACAGAAAGAGGGAGTTGATTATGAAGAAACATTTGCTCTTGTTGCTCGCTACACTTCTGTCAGAACCATCATTGCCATTGTTGCATCTAGAGGATGGAAGATTCATCAAATGGATGTAAAGACAGCGTTTCTAAATGGTGTGATCGAGGAAGAAGTTTACATCGAGCAACCTGATGGGTTCGAGGTATATTGGGAAGGAGTCTCATGTTTGCAAACTGAAGAAGGCCTTGTATGGTCTTAAGCGGGCTCCTCGTGCATGGTACGAAAGAATTGATTGCTAGCTGTCATGTTTGGGCTTCCTTAAGAATGATGCTGATTCTAATCTATACTTTAAAGTTTAAGGTAATTAATGGTGAAGCATTGATTTTGGTCTTATATGTTGATGATTTGATACTTACTGGAGAAGAGCACTTGATCATCAAATGTAAGAAAGAGTTGGCATCTGAGTTTGAGATGAAAGATCTTGGACTTATGCACTACTTCCTTGGCTTAGAAGTTTGGCAGAAACCAGATGAGATGATTCTTAGTCAAGGGAAGTACACCATCGATGTACTCAAGAGGTTTGGTATGATGGATTCCAAATCCATGTCTACACCTATGGAGACCAACCTCCATAAATTCAAGGAGGCTGCAGCCAATTCTGACTTGGTGGATCCTACATTGTACAAATAACTGATTGGGTCCTTGATGTATCTAGTTAACACTAGACCAGATATCTGTTATGCTGTGTGTGCACTTAGTCAGTTCATGTGTGAACCAAGACAGATACATCTTTTTGCAGGTAAACTTATCTTGAGATACTTGCATGGCACAGTTGGATATGTGTTGAGATATTCTTCAGATGCTGACTTGGAGCTGCATGGTTATACTGATTTTGATTGG
>VDFB02066474.1:0-26471 GCA_007258455.2 Sequoia sempervirens
TATGTGCTTCATTAACAAGTTTAATACAAGGATCTTTTAATTACAATTTATGGGTTATATGTGTCATTGGCATGAGTTCTAGATATGTTTGAAATACCTTTAGAGGTATGGATGATTAGATTTATTAGCATTTATTATGGTTGCTATTTCTAATCATGTGGATTTTTTATCACTTGGATTTGATGTGTGTGTTCTTTGAATTGGTGCATCTTCACCTTGGCTTGTTCTTTTTATTTTATGGGTGACATGTTGGAGGATGAGAGGAGTTCTTGCTTGAGATGATGGTCACTTTGGATATTATTGTAGGTATCTTGATGGTGCACAAGAGTATGTTGGAGATTCATGTGGTTTCATGGATGACTATGATGATGTATTTTATCAACTAACCCTTTTGAAATATATACAAAAAGTGGAAGAATGTTAGGAAAATTGGTGTTATACGTGCCTCAAGTTATGTACTAAAATTTCTCTCCCAAATCCTAGAGCCTTCTCTACCTTCCAAGGCTGTAGTTTATCTTCAAAACACAAGTAGTCTCAAAGGCTCATCAATGAATTAATATGGTTAAAGGATAAATATGAGAGTGGGTAATCTCTCCTACACTTCAAGCTCAACTTAATCCTAGGAGGATGTTCCTAGAGGTAAGCCTTAGTAGGAATTTAAATCAAACAAAATGAATAACTAATATAACCCACAACAACTATACCCAAATTTAAACTTAACCCCTATCATAAACACTAGTATAGTATGAATATATTGAACATGGTTCTCTAAGCATATAAAAACTAGGTTTTACTTAAAATTTCCCTCATTATGCTATTGAATCATTAGCAAAATTATATAATATATTATATACACTTCCCATTTCTTATTGGTGAATAGTTTTGATGATTTTAATGTATTAAAAGGTTAAATTCTTCAAGACTAGTACCTTATTGAGTAAAAGAGTCATATACAAACCATTAAAACATAAAATAAGAAGATACAAAAAAGGTACGGTATAATGCAAACACATCTACTAAATGATCATCAAAATCATAAACACTCATTTGGAACATAGAGAAGAAAAATACAAATACTAGCTTGCATTGTTTGAAAGTGATACAACACTTATCTAATATTTGTTACAATCATGCCAAAAAATGTGTTGAAATAAAGATATCAAATAAAAAATAATATATCATACCCTACTATTAAAAACCTTTTAAAATGTCTACAATTAATTAGGG
The DNA here is from genome assembly GCA_007258455.2 of Sequoia sempervirens. Lineage (NCBI taxonomy): Eukaryota > Viridiplantae > Streptophyta > Pinopsida > Cupressales > Cupressaceae > Sequoia > Sequoia sempervirens. Next base: position 1,228 of record VDFB02066474.1, read on the forward strand.
AGACATATGCTTTCAAGCATTTTATTCTACATAGCTGGGTATGTGTGGATCTATCATGGAAACAGGCCCCTTAGTGGCAAAATTTAGAAAAGAGTGGGAGTTGGGCAAGCTTAGCATGAAATTTGAATAAGTTGTCTATATTATTTCAAAATATGTGGGGAATAGAATCTGTAGAGAATTAGCGAATGGTTTCTAAACTACTAGGTTTATTTTTATTTTTAAAAATTTATTTTGGTGAAAATTTAAAATTTTCAAATGATGAATACTTAAATTTCCAAGGAAAAATAAAGTAGGTGTCTGTTGTTCTATATACAATAAAATGGTAAATATTTTTCTTATAAAGATTTTAGATGTAAAACGGGGACTCATGTTCTGAATGTGAAGTGCATATTTTTGTAATTTTTTCCAGAGTAAATAATTAATTATGAATTTTTACTACAGATTTTAAAATATAAAAAACTCATATGTCTAACCACCTTAACTTGGTCAAAATTTCATTGAAATTCATTTTTCTTTTTAATCCTATGGTATCTGATTAGAATGTGCATGTTTGGATTCAAAATGTGATACATTTTAGAAAACTATGAGTATTTTCAATCGGCCCTATGTCAGTTTTAGTTGTAATTCAGGTGAAAATGAATAATAATTATTTATTAAATGCAAAGTAAAGCATAATTTATATTGGTGGAAAATTGAGAATCTCCTTTAAAAACCCTTTTCATTTCATTAATTTTGGGTAAAAAAAAAGTCGTCAGCCACATACCCTACAAATACCCATCATATTGCCATTTTTTGGCCCATCATGATCTTGCACATACCCAGCTATCTTTTGCAAGTTCTAAGTGAAAAATCTAATGGAAGATAGAATAAAAACTATATGGAAACCTTAGCAATCTTTACACCACTATTATTTGAATACTTGTAATAATTGAAACCATTTTAATTAGTAAAAAACTTGCATATATGGATTTGCAACTTGAGTACACAGTAATGAAGGTGAAATCATGTAGATTTGGTGTTGTAAAGATCCATCATGCTGTAACCATTGTGTTTATTAATGAGTTGTACAAAAATATCCCTTCAAGATTTTTAAACATCTAAAAAATGGAGAAAATCATTATCTACATGTGTTTGCCATATCTTTGAGCTTTGATGGCTTATGGATTTGAGTGTTAGGATGATAAAATTATGTGCAAAATATATTAAAAGACCATCCTAGAGATGACATATCAATCATTAGGATCTACAATGATAAACACAACATTAAATAGGGAATTTTCCCTTTACATTCCTTTCTACAGGTTTAGATCTATTTCTCTTCTGGTTATTAAAAATACATTTTTTAGGTGCCAAAAAATCAAGTAGAGAATGGATTCTTCCATAAGGAGTATTGTAAAATGTTCCCCTAACTTAAGGGTTTATGAACTATTCCTATATATTCTAGATATTACGACATCTTGGCCTATGTACATCTCTTGTGTGGTGTGTGGTATATATTCTATATTAAATTATTTGTACTTGATTATATGTGTGGGTCTAACCATAGATACAAAAGAATCTCTTGATTTATTGCAAGGATTTATCCCTTATGATATTTAACTATTATTATAATATATTATGGATGGTAATCTTATAGCTTTTAAACCTCTAATTATCACCACCTTTAAATTTATGTATCCCCTTGTGAATTATCACCTTCAAATTCATACATACTATTATGAAAATCTACAAAAATGGTATATTGACACTAGGTAGTGTTAACTACCCTCCATTCCATTAGGTCCAATTTTTAAATTGGTTTAGCCCCCTTTCACAAAAATGAAGTGACCAATATCAAGGCCAGTATTGGTTAGGTATGGTGTCTTTTCATACTTTTTACGAGAATCTATGACATTGATTTATTAGAAAAGGAATCATGAAATATTAAGACACTCAATTCAAATATTTAGATGAAACTTATATTAAAAAAGTTAGCATACTCTAATAACCATAGACTATTCAATATTCAAAGTTAAAGTGACACCACCAACCTTAATATTTTCAAGACAACTTCTTAGACAAACTTTTTTAGAGGCTTTTCTATCTTCTTCTACTCCAAGAATTATAACATTGAAAGAAAATTATTATTAGGAAGCTTTAAGTACATTTTATTCATCCACTACCTTGATGTTAAAATTTCCAATATCTTCTTATTTCATTGAACAAGTTCATTCCATAAATATATTAGGAGATATTATGGTGGGAATATAATGCTAGTTGGAAATATAAATATTTAATAAAAAAATCTCTAGAAATACTTATATAGGATATGAAATTTACACACCTTTGGCATTTTCATCCCCTAAAAAAATAATTGTATCCCATAGATCTAGGCAAATAAGTTTGATTGCCCCAAATTTGGTAAAAAATAACCTGCAAAGTAAATGCTAAAGACATCTATACATAGGGAATGCCTTCTATTGGCCCTTCGAATTTCAGCCTTGTTACCAAACATGGCCTCAATAGGTTCCACTACATGGGCTCTATAAACACCATTTTTAAAGTAATATGACAAAAATATCTACAAAATTATTACCAAGGGTCATGAAAATCATGCTAGAACAAATTCTCATGTCCAATTGATATGGTTTGTATGAACCTTGGGGAAGTATTACATAGGTCTTGATCTTTATCATTTCTTTGATTACCTTTGTCATGTTTATTGGCATAATATAAGATACTTCATGATTATATTCAAAATAAGTAAATTGGAAAATTTATAAGTAGAGATAAAATTGTTAGTATTTATATTTGATGCTTCATTGTATTAAATACTATGTTGATACTTTTTATGCACAAGTTTATTGGTGAGTATTGTGGATGATTTTTCCTTATAAATAGACATGTTTTCTAAGTATTGCATGAAATAACCAAAGAATCGAGAATATAGTTGAAACTATTAAATTCTTAGATTCTAGGTAGAAATTATATATTAATTTTTTTTTTATAAATATTTAGGTTTATCCTAAGAAAACGTTGACTTGACAAGCAACCTTAAAAATAAAATCCAAAGTTTTAAAAATTATTATTAAAAAAAAACCTAATCAATAATTTATTTTCTTATAGTGTTTAAAGAATTATTTGTAGTTATCGTTGCTTAATAAAAAAATAAACTTAAAAAAATGTAACTTAAAATTCCTTTGAGAATCTTATAGTTACCATTATATTTAAGTGAAAATGATAGTTACATTATATTATTCTTCCATCGTAAGTTCTATATATTCAACAATTATATGTACACCATTTACTCTTGTGTATTTGTACATATAGGAATTATTTACTTGTAAGACATATCTAGGATCATATTCATAACAACAAATATTTCATTGTAAGATATATAAATTAGTCCACAAGTTATTACATTTTAGAAAATAACCTAAAAATCATATGATAATTCAATTATAATTTCCTTCAAATTTCAACAAGAGTGCTACTAGTTAGCATGCCAAAGTTTATAAGTGGCCCTTGTTTTCCTATCCATAATAGGTCATCATGTTTAGGGATGATATTATTGCCACAAGAATGGAGAACCACTTTGCCACCTAATATACAAGGCTAACCAAATGATGAAAACAATTCTACTAACCTATCTTTTTCTAATTAATAGAGTCATTCTCTCTCTCTCTCTCTCTCTCTCTCTTGATTAATACTTTAATGCAAAAAATCTCCTATATTTTTCACAAAAAAAAAAATGATATAAATAAAAACCCTTGAATCAAAGCTCTCACCACATTTTCCTATGATTCAGAGTTTGAACCAGAGGTGGCTTCTTCAATCTCCTGCTCATGTCTGGCATAACAGATTTGCTGCCACTTGGTCTGCAAGTTTGAGCCAAAGCTTGCCCATTTTTCTTGGTGTATTCTTTTCCAGGGCTTTCCTGTGGGCTCTTGGCTAGTCCACCTGGGGGTCCGGGACCCTCGTTTCCCTTTGGAAATTTGAGTACAAAGCATCTTTTTGGTTTTGTCCCAGAGCTCAGCAACTTTGGACTTGGATTCATGAATTTTTTCGGCCATTTCGGCTAGAACCTTTCTCCTAGCATATGGTGTTGCTTGGAGATTCTCCCAGAATTCTTGCAAAATTCACCCAGCTTTGACACACTTTCAAGGTGGAAATTATTTTCACTATTTGGAAGGACATAAATGCTTGCATTTTTTCACATTCTCAAATAGATATTCATGTATCTTTATATACTAAAGCTATGATTTTCTCTAATGTGCTTTTATAGGTTTAGGTGCAAGCTAACAAAGTTGCACTTGAGGTTGCTCACCATTAGGTTCTCTTGGATCACTGGGGTAATGCCCCTTGTACTATTGCTTGGGTCCCCAGCCAGCCCACCTGCTGACAGCCGATCACCTCCAGGGGTCCAGAGTGGAGGTAATGCATACCCACCACATCCCATTCACAACCTTCCCCACCTCGTGAGTTCTGCCTCCTTGGCTAAGCCAAGCTCTCCTCATGCATGGGCTACTGGGGGTGGCCTCCGAGTGCTTGAGAGTGGCGGTGGTGAATGGTGGCCTACGATGATCCTCTTGCCCACATTTGGGGTGGCCAGTTCTTTGGTAAGTTTTCCAGCGTGGCGCTTGCAATCTATCCCTTGGCCATGAGGAAACAAAGAAAAAGATGCGATGATGGCAGGGTCCTCCTCCGGCCATCCTCCAGGCCCGGTGATGTATGGGAAAATTTGGATGGCAGAGACCCTGGCTCTGGCAGCCTTTCTGACATGGCCTTTTATAATTGTAATGTTTATGGACTTCTAGGCTAGGCCCATGAGACTCTAGTTTTTTGTTTTTTTTGGCTTTGCCCATGTGACTCTTAGGGTGTGCCTTCTTACCACCCACCTTTTGTAGGTGAATATGCATCCTTATCTTTATTTATATTAATATAGATAGCTTCCTATTCATAAAAAAATCCAGTAATACTAAAGACAACCAAAATTCAATCAAGGAAAAACACAATAGAGGTTTCATAATCCAGGTTTTAAAAAACCTTAGATCTTGAAGAAAATGATAATCTTACACGAGGTTCACATGCATGGTGTCCATCAAAGAAAACATGATCTTCTATCACTATTATTAATATTTAATAATTAGTAGGAAGGAATTCAAATATTGATGTAGTGCTCCTATAGGGGTAGTAAAATACAAAAATGCTTCATATTTTTACATACATACGATAGTAAAAATAAATATAACTCTAAAGTATGGTCCACATCCTTGCTCATAAAAATTAATCCACCTCCTCTCACCTTATAGTTTATAAACATGAAACCTATTTCTTTCCTCATAGCTAGTTTCTCTACATTATAATAGCTCAATCTAGAATAGGTACTATATGTAGATAACATTTCTACCACCAAATAAATTATATCAAAATCATTAATAAAAATAAATTGTATTATTGAGGCATTATTTTTTCCTTTCAAAATCATAAATCATTAATCAAAACATAGATGAATTTAGCATGGTCACATATTAAATCTGCATTACCTTTAGTGAGTAATTCATTTTAATATCAAATCTATTGTACTTGTATTTTGATAAATCTTATTATAAAATTGGAAGGACCAATATAATCACTATAGCACTAAAATATTTGCCTTAGGTTGCTCTACCATTTTGTTCCAAGTAGCACTAATGGAAGGATAGCCAAATACAAAAACACTTCATATTTTTACATACATACTATAATTAAAATATGTCATATATGTTATATTTCACACAAATAAAAAATAAGTCTAATTTGTTCAAATGAAACTCGTCTATTAAGTGAAAAATGGTAGCATAATTACAAAGACCTATGGACCAAATTAAACATCCATAATTTTTTGAATAAAAATTTTCTATATAATTTTGCCTTTTCTTAATTGAAAATAACAAAGTTTTACTTTATAAATTTTATATAAATATAAAAAAAATTGTTTAATTAATTATACAAAAAAATATAACAAGATGTCTCATCAAATCAAATCAAATAAATTATATATATACACAGACAACACTATTCAAAATAAAAACAAAATAAAAAAAATAAAAAGAAATAATGAATAATGGATGACTTTTTCAAAAAAATAAAAATAAAAATACAAATAAATAGATCTTCAAATAAAAATAAATTAAATAATATATACAATAAAATAATTCTTAGTAAAAAATTAAATTTATATATTCATGTATGTAATAAATAAGTATATGTAAGATATCTATATTAATATGTTAAAATTTAAGAGTGGGAGTCGTGATTTGATTAATTAAATCATTTTTTTTTATAGACAAGAGATCTAATAAATGCATGAAATTTCCACTGTTCATGATAAATTAACTAACAAACTAATATTTTTAATAATTAAAATTTAAATATTTTTATTTATAAATATTTAAATTTAAAATATTTTTTGTTTTTTAAATCTATAAATGTCTATTGAGCAGATTCATTCCACAGAGCTCGGGGTGCATGTACACCGTCCCATGCAATGTTATTGACAGAAAAATTCCATCGCTTTGGGCAATTCTTTCAGAGTTGTCAATGTGAATTTGAATGTGAAACGAACACAGCACGGCCAGAATAAGTAGTAGAGTTTCAGAGATTATGCCAGGACCGGAAACAGCAATTTCTATGCTCATGCATGGCATGGGTTGGCATGTGTTCATCCTGTCGGCTGGATAACGATTTGCTGCAACCGGAATCTAATCAGAATTGAATTAAGCACATCAACTTCTGTACATATTGGCTGTATATAAATAACTCCCACCTGTATCTGTTACGATTTGGTGATTTTTCTAATCGTTGTCCAATAGATTTTTGTCTAGTACTGTACGGGAGATCGGGTTTTCTCATAGTGGAATGCCTGCCAGCAAGCGTAGTTAAAAATAACATCTCGCGAGAATCCAATCGTGTACAGTAGGGATCCTTAAAAGGACAGTCTGAAAATTTAGACAAGGAACTGCGAAACAGGCCCACTTGGATTTGGTGGTGGTAGACGTTGCGTAGTGTCTTCAGTTGCTTTTCTACTGTAAACCGGTATGCGGAAGGAGACAGGCAATTTTGGAATCGATTGTAAACTCAATTTTGGGATCTGCTGGAGGATCATACAATTTTAGGACCGACTGTACGAGCAGTCATTTTTGGGATCGACTGAAGGAGCAGTCAATTTTGGGATCGAATGGAAAAGTCTCACAATTTTCTCAAATTTGTCTACTTATATTGTGGACTCTCTGTGTTTGATACCCAGTTCAACCTTTTAACAGATGCTGTTGGAGTAAGCTTGTATTTCGGAGGTTCTGTGATTGATACAATCTCCAGAACAGATCCTGTTCAAGAAAATACTGAAGCCCATGGCATTTTCTGTGCACGAATATGTTAAATTCTTTGTAGGAATTCAGATAGCTATAGTAGTACCCATCCTCTCTGGAGAATTGAAGGCTAACAACCTTATCTGCCACAATTGGTGGGTTGCTTTCATCATATCCGCTGTTGTTTTCTCTGCAATGCTCGTATTAATGGCCGACGAATGCATTATGCAATTAAAGGAGGTCATCCATAGGTGTCAATGGCCGCCGTCGTTTCGTGAAACTGTGAAGCAACACTGGAAATATATTGTCCTCGTCTTTCTCTACATTGTCTTCTCTGCAGCGATTTTAAAAGCGAGCTACGCGCTTGGCGAATTGTGTAAGCAATACTGTTCCACATCCAATTAATGAAGTTATACAGGATAATGTATATACCCTTCGATTATTCGAACACATCATGCCAGCGTATGGCAGTGGCATCAACTGTTGCACTTGTTGTAGCAGACTGTATGAAGATGACTGTGTATGGGAGCAGGCTGCCATAAAATGGCTTCTCTTACTTGTTATGCTATAAATGTCAAAGTTTCTTGAGATATCACTTCTTATAATGGAGGAGCGGCCACAGCTCCTCTTCTATCCATACCCAATTTGTATTCTTCTCATTGTATAGTTTTCCCATCAAATATATTTTAAAAACTATTTGTAAATTTTCGATGCTCTCTCAATATTTTTTAAGTATTTATATGTGATTTTCATTTTTTCTTGTCTATTAAAATTAAAATGAGATTTGATAGTACAAATAACAATAATTATCATAGTGTAAACATTATGTTTGTTGGTTCAATTCTAGTGCCTCCTTCTATAAAAAAAGTCTGCATTTATTACATGTCTAAGGGTTTGTTTACTTCCCTTCATTCTCTATTTAATGTTCTCTTGTAAGAACAATCCAACAAACACATTCAACCAAACAAAGAGTAAGAACAATCCAACAAACACATTCAACCAAACAAAGAGTAATTTTATGTAGAAAATGCTTGAAGCTTCATAAATTCTTTATAATTAGTAAAATACTCATTGTCACCTACTTTACTATCCTAGAAAAGTTATAAAACTGCAAGGCTATCTCTTTCTACCTCCTTTGCTATCACTTTCCGCTCTTATACTTGACATAATATACCTACAATATGAAACACAATACTTTCTCTCCCCTTACTCCATCGGTATTTTCATTTCTCATCTCATTAGCCACCACTAGGAACATAATAGTTTTATCTCCCACCTCACTTATCACAATTACTCCTTGATTAGAAACAATAAAAAATCTACCCCACTTGAAAAATGGGTGAATAAGGTGGATTATGCTTGTGAAAATAAAAGATATATAACAAACCATTTCATATCACAAATGTTGGTTTTAAAATGGAGAAGCAAAGTGAAACATAGCATTGTCCAACATATCAGAAAATAGCATAATAGAGCGACACCTATATTGACAAATGAATGAAGGATACTAAAAAGAAGCTTGAGGCGACAAAGTTCCTACCAAAAAGTTCTAGAATAGTTTTGTTTTAATTTGTTGTGTTTGCTAATTTTTAGTAACATTTTTTATAAAATAAATAAATAATAGGTACATAAAAAGCAATTTTTCGTTCAAATTCTCCACTAGAACAAACAAGCAAGTTGTCTTAAACAAAATAAATAAGCATAAAACCAATAAAACCAAAAAATTCAAAAGTGACATCAAGGAAATTGGTTTATTATTCTTCATGATATTTTTAGATATCATAGAGCTATTACTGACCTCAAAAAAAGCATAAGATCCCATCAACATGTAAATCCACTCACTGTTTTGTTTTGTCAAAGATGAATGTGTGTTATTTAAAAATTAATATAATCATATAAATAATGCTTAAATAGTGATGGACTTTGTTCTAGGATAAAATAAGGCATATTTAAATATCCTTTCAACTCACCAATAAAGATGAATTTGTCACATCCCATTTTTGAAGCTCCTAGACTATGTTATATTTTTCTTTGTATTTTGATTAGGTGGATGCAAGAGATTATATTTTATGTATTCGATTTATTAACTATATGACTAAGACACTAATCAGGTAGGTTACTCTTAATCAATTTAGTTTTGAGAAAATATCTTCTTTGTTTGAATATATATAAGAGTATAAATAGTAGAATATTATATTCTTATTATTTCAAATTTTGGATTAATTATCAAGTATATAAACTATAATAATATGTATATGCTATATTTTGTAGAAAATCTTGGTAAATCTTGGAAAATAATGGAAAAATTTATGAATTACCATGGTGAATCCTTCCATTTAAATTAAATAAAGATTCTAATATTTAGTTACCACCATTGATCTAAAATATCATCTAATGGGTCTCATTGTATTTCGTGAGGTAAAACATACCTACAATGTGTAATTCTCATGGGATCAAAATTTACTTTTAGATCATAGATCTCACCATAGGTACATGAAATACAATGAAGGTCATAAGATTATATTTTCAATGGTAGCAACTAAAAATGACAAATATGACTATAAATTAAATAATAATTATTTTATATTATTGAAAATTATTAACTACTCTTTGTTGGTGTTGAGGGCAGTTATTCACTTGTTGTTTAGAAATTCCAAACCTTACACTGTGCCATCTTTTGACTCCCCAAAGTGTAAGAAGATCATTGCATCGCAGCTATAAGGCTTTTAAATGAAACAAACCCGCAATGGCTTATTTCCTCGCAATATGCATATGATTGGCCAGGGTCCTCGCTGAGTTGGAAAGTAGTCATTTGATCTAGGAAAGCAGAAGGGGGTTGAGAAGCATTTACGTTTGCAAGGTCAGCTGAAAGTCCATGAAATTAAGGCATTTTTATGACAGGATTTAAGCATTGACAAAGAAGATGAGTTTGTTGCATAAGGTAGAAAATGTTAGACAAAATGTCAAAACTAATTTCAGAGAGGATTTTCAAGGTTTAATAGATAAAATGCTAGTTAAAAAATATTGAGTTAAATGTATTATTTTAAATACTAGTATGTGGGTAAAATGTTTGGGGTAAAATGTTTGGGGGTAAAATTTTTTCACTTGTAAGTGAAATGTGATTGGTAAAAGCATTTTTACAGGCAGGTAAAAGGTTTGCATTAAGGATAAGGGTGAAAAGGGTATATTCTAGATGCCAATTTGTTACAAATTTGAGGGTTCAACTAGTCTCAAGTGTCAAATGTGTCTTCAATATGGATATATCCCTCTTTAAAATTTAATCTCTTTGTCATTTAAAAGGGTTATGACTTTTGAAACTCTAAAGAAGAGGCATAGGGATAGAAATTTCTCTAATTTGATATAGGAAATAGTGTTTGAGATTGTTCAATTTCCTATAACTACATTGTGTATTTCGATTGTAACTTAAATGAAACTTTTATTGTAGCTTAAATGAATACATGTTGCAATCTATATTGTCTCCAATTTATAATGGGATATTTCTTTTAGTAATACAATGGAGGATTGTAAAGCTTTCCATGCACATTTGTTGCATCTAGATTATTTTCATGGTTAGTTCAATGAACAATATAATTTCTTTCAATGAAAATAATGAGAATATTGTCATGATCTAGTTGTGAATATTATATAATATTTATATTTTATACAACATAAAATTATTTATTTAATTTTTAATTTAAAAATTAAATCACATTAGTAGAATTGAAACATCCTTTACTCTAAAAAATATGATGCTAATTACCTTTTAAAATAATAAATTTACTCCAAATATTTTAAAATATATATTTTTTCAAAGAATCATCATCCTTTACATTATTTAAATATTTTATAATATTTACTTGTAGTTTGTGAATTTCACATTACAAAGTTACAATACTCTTATAATACTCAAAAGTTTGCCAATTACATTTCAAAAAATTAATTTTTGATATTTGTTTTGTTAAGTATTTTGCATATTTACTTTACAATTATTCAAATATTTGTCAACTAGAAAATAAAAATGAATTCTCATTTGTTTAAATCAAAGTTATTAATAACTAGTTAACAAAATGTGTGCCTATAGTTTTTATCTAAAATTAATGTAAAAGATGTTAAGACACCAATTTTATTTAAAAAATAACTTTAATAAACAAGTTGTGGCAAAAAAATTGTTAAATGGAAGTAATGGAAGTAATGGAAGCGCATTAATCGCTTATATCGGGTGAAATTTGTCTACCAATTAGATTGAAGATAATTGAATTTTGAAATTTGTTTTGTTATATAATTGGCATGTATACATTGATAATAGATTAAAAAAATCAAATAGAAAAAATGTTTGAGCTCTCATTGGTTAAAAAGAGAATTATTAATAACTAGTTAAGATTTGGCCGTGCCTATAGTTCCCTAAGCTAATAAATATAGTAAACACCAATATTGCTGCAATATTTTTTGCTAATCAATATTTGAAATTGATATTATACAAAAGATAGTTTTTTTAATTAAAATTGTAGAATAAAAAACAATATTGATGTTGTAAAAGTTATTCCTTGTAAAGAAAATTAGTTATACAAAATGTTGCTCCAAAGATAAGACAATAAAACCACCTTCAAAATGTAATGCAACCAATCCAAAGAGAGAGAGAAGAATAAAAAAAATGAAAGGAATTTATAAGTGGCAGAAATTTTGGAGAAAATAGGGTCAAGCAGGAAGAATAAATGACAAGTGAGAAATAAATAGATGACAATCATTGTTTAAGAAGTGGGCATATCTTACTAGTTAAGAATTAGAGCTATCAATATAGCTATTGGGAATAAATATATGTTAGAAAATTCTACTACAAAGTTCATTATTGAATAAAGTGCTTGAAATAAACCTTTGCAATGTCAAAGGCAATGCATTCAAAATCGAATAACGAACTCTTGATGTTTGAGGCAATGTACCTTCCTTTTCAAGTCTTCAAATTTATAGTACATCTTCCATTTGATATTTAACGTTAAATTAAATAATTTATACAAAGATAATCTATGTAATTTTAAAAGTTTTTATTTTATTTATTTATATTTTTTTAACTAAAAAAGAGCAGAAATCATTTGTATATAATATTTATATAAAATTTTATACTCATATAATGCCAACCTTAGCCAAAAAAAATTTCAAAGTATACCACAACAAAATGGTGGGCGTAAAAGAACGCCATAATATTTGTGCCATATAATGCCACCCTTAACAGATGTTTTTTTTCAAAGTATACCACAACAAAATTGTGGGCATAAAAGAGCACCATAGTATGATTTCAAAAGCCAAAATAAAGTAATCATCTTAACTATTGCAACTCCTACTAGAGCATTCCACATCTAGAGCAACATCTTGAAGAGGTGGGATGATAGGTGGGATGACACAATGGGTTTATTCAAATGCCTGAGAAATCAGGAGGTACGTAGTTGCATATATTTTTGAAAGACACCAATACAATTCTTCACCTATATTCACGTGGGCTAATTCCAAAGTAGATATTATAGTCATGGGAGAATCTACCAAAAGTTTAGATCTTAGAACTAATAGTGAGCATAAGAGCGTAGGAGAACTATAGAGAAGGGATCTTGGACAAACACCCCTCACATTAGCATATCCACTAAATTAGCATGAAATTCTTTTAGCACATTTTCCATTGTTTGAGGGTTACAAATTGCTAGATGGATATAAGGCTTTACAATGTCGACATCAAAGACTATGTCCATAGCATTTGGTAAGAATATAGAGGCAACATCATAGAATGATAGGGAGCTATAAAATTCCTAGAGTAGAGGCTTTACAATGCATTTTATATTCAAGGAGTTAAAGTTGCATGAGCAAGACATGTATAGTGCAAAAAGAGAGGAGGAAGAAAGTTGCCAGCTAAGATGCCAGATCTACAAAAATAAGAACTTAAGTTAGATTTTGAAAATGACATGTCACAAGTCCACAAGAGTGAACATGTTAATTGAAAAATGCGAGCAAAACCATCATTAATTATTGTTGGCCTCTTCACATCATGTGGTATAGAGTGTAGAAAATCTTCGACCAAGCTTCTTGGCCATCAACGTGACCAACATTGCCACCAAATCTTTATAGAGCTAAGAGATAATCAAGGACAAGAGTAATCTAGAGGAGATTAAATGGATAGGATCAAAATATTCCAACCAACAAAGATATAGCTTGAACCTTTTTGGAGAAAGACCAACTGAGTGTACAAATTTAAACATAGTAGGAATAGGTGATCACATTCAGTTAGGGTGGTATTCAATTTTCTAAATTACCAGGCTTTCAAGAATAATGTTCTTCACTTAATTCTCGAGCAAAAGCTTCACAAATGAAATGTGGAAAACCCTTCATATAGAGTTCAAAGATTTGATTTTATAAATTTCTTATAAGTGAGGTTCCACTGTATTCATACTCTTTATACTCTTCATTTTTGTCAATTGCTTGATTGGTTAAAGTGTTCATTAAAATATTTGTTTCTTTATAAAAAAGAACACATTCATGATAATCAAGAGGAAGATAGTTCTTATTCATTCTAGCACATAATTTAACTTTCAATTTTTAGAATAATTGTGTAATATAGTACCTATTATAATTAACAAGCCACCTTCTAACTTATAAGCTTGGAGATATTCTTCTTTCATGCCAACTCAAGACCTAGGAGACGAGATTCAATTTTAGCTATGTTGTTTGTTCTAGGAGGATGTTTTTTGAAAGATTTTTCTAGGATAAGACCTTTGTGGTCTCTTAAAATAACCTCTACATCTAAAGTTCCAAGGTTTCCATGAGATGCTGCATAAAAAATAATTCAATCAATATAGGAGGAGGAGCTTTCCATTTGATCATCTTTGTTTTATACTTTCCATATCTAAAAGTATATATGGGGGATAGATTGACTCCGCAAGTACTAAAATAGGGATTTTTGTATTTATGACCCAACCATCCCAATTTGGCTTGAAGTGATTTCAAACATTTTCTACTAAAACTACAGTTTAAAAGAAAATCATATGTATCCTCATATGCTTTTCTACAAAAGATGCATGTGAAAATTGGAGTGATGTCTAATTTACCAAGTCACATGTTGGTTAATAATTTTATTTAGAGCCAACCACTTGAGAAACCACCCACATTAGGAAGACATGAGAGACTCTAACATGATTTTTTTGGCTAAGAGTCCCAAAAATTATCACAAGTGAGAACTTCATATCCTTCTTTCACAATATACTTACCTAATTTCCAAGCTATTCAAATTATTTCATCCTCTTTATTTGAAAAGTATATTTGTCTCTTTTGTAATTCTTATTTATATAGATCTTTCAGATGGAGGGGGAATGGAAAAAGTCTATAGATTTCTTTTTTTTTTTGGGAAAGAATCTTCTTCAACTATGAAATAATCCTTGACTCTTATGCCCCACTTATCCTTTAGAAAATATTTTATTTCTACCAAGTTCACATTTTGATGAAGAGGTTTATATTCATTCCAAGAATCTTCCTAAAAGAGGGCCTTTTCACAATTATAAACTACCCAAGTTAGATAAGGGAGAAAAAAATCATGACATATTATCAGGAAGTTCCGCTTTTTTTAGCAAGAGGGGGGTGTTTGCTAAGGTGAAAATTATTTATTTATCAATCAAGTCCAAATACTTATGCTTCATTAATCTGCACCACTTTGATTATTATTTGGAGTATAACAACTAGGTTAGTTTAGCTCCCAATGCCGATTTTTGCACTTCTAGGTTGTGGATTCCTAATCCTCCATTTATTTTTCAATCACATAACATTTCTTATGACATAAGAGAAATATTTATTTAGTTGTCTAGATTGCTTGAACAAAAACATGATTTATTTCTCAATGTCTAGGGTAGTACTTTTAGGGATCTTTAAGATCATCACCATATAAAAATGATTACATTTAGAACTACTTTTTCCATTGTAATTTTCCTCTCTTTTAAGATATATTTTTTGTGATCAAGAAGAAATGTTTTTCCAAAATTATTTCTTGTTTTTTTTCCATAAATCATAAGAATACCCAATTATTTGCAAGGGAGGTTATTACCTGAAAACCCCCAAAAAATAGTGACTTTTGAGTTGACACTAGTTGAAACATTTAGGGAGATCTTTCATTTGGATGGATTCATTAAACTTGACCTAAAATTGAGTAGTAATAAGTTAATACTTTTTTAATGGACTTGGCTTCAACTAAAGTGGCTTGACCAAAGAGTTTGATGTACCATCAAGAAATAATGAGTGGGTGATAGGTACTAAAAATTGGCTCAATTTTAAACCCATCTAATTGGTACTCTTATTATCTTATGACATGAATCTCCTTAGGGCCTCGACCATAATTATAAAGAGAAAGGGAGAGATAGGGTCTCCTTACCTAAGCCCTTAAGAGGAAGAGAAGAAGCCACAAGGGGATCCATTTAGTAAGAGTGAGAATATTTTTTTTTTATTCAAGGGGTAAACACTTTTGAACCAGAGCTATGAACTAAAATACAACAATTTAACAATACCACCCCAATAGGGTTTGAACCTTGGTGGCAAGAACAACAATGCCACCTTTAAATCATTGCACCATGCCAATATCGGCGTAATAGTAAGAATCTTGGAACAAAGATACAATAATAGATTTATTTACATTTTTTTTTCTTTCTAAAACCGAATCTTTCCACCACACCAAGGAGGAAGATCTAATTAACTCTATCATAGGCTTTCATCAAGTCTAGTTTTAGAAACATTGAGAGGAGTTTAGCTTCTTGAATTGAATGTAAAACCTCATGAGGAACTAAAGATTTTTTTGTTGTCTCATCCCTCAGAAAATCCCCATTTCTCTTTAGAAATTATTATAGGAGCGATAGAAGCCATTCTAGAAGTGATTGTTTTTGAGAAAATCTTATAAATTATGTTATAAAGAGCCATGGGTTTGAAATCAATAAAAGTAGCGAGTTTTTATATATTTGGGAAAGTGTTAGGTAAGTAGCATACATTCCCTTCAAAATGTTCTTATGCTTCCTAGCCTTTTCTAGGGTTAAAAGTAGTTTATGCTAGTAAGATCCCAACATTTCTAAAAGAATTGTATTGTAGAATCATCAAGATTAGGAGATTTTTATGAGGATATGGAGAAAAAAATACTTAAGTTTATTTTATTCATTATGAATTATATAACGAAAGATTTATTTTGATCCCCAATTATAAGTTTGGGAATGAAGGAAAGGATTTGATTTGGTTTTTTTCTTTTCCTTTGGTTAACTCAACACCATTTGACCATGGCAACAACGAATGAGTTCTTGCAAAATACATTGTTTAAGTAGTGTAAATATTCCAGTAGGCATATTTTGTGTTCCATGTATTGTGAGGCCAAATTGACTATGCCAATATGTTAAGTGGGTAGACGAATGCTAATAAAGGCCTCAATTTGTCCCCCGGGTCTTTTGATCCATCTAAACTACATTATTTTGGTAGTCTCTTAAGAGCCCTAAGAGAACAAAAAACTACCAAACTATGACTGAGTAGTTCTAAAAGTTTGTGGCACCTATGAATGTTTAGTTTGGACCTATAGGTGGAGGTTGGGCCCCTCTATAGTAGCCTATCTTAGTTTTGGTCAAATAAAAACCATTTGACCATATGCCAACAATGAATATATTGTTGCAAATAGATCATTTAAGAGCAATTTAAGCATGTCAATAGATATATTTTGTATTTCATGTGTTATGGGGCCAAAATGACTATGCTAACATGTCAAGTGGGTAGGTGAATGTTATTGAAGGCCTATGCTTATTCCCTAGGTCTCTCAATCCTTCTAGACTAGTTGTTTTGAAACAATCTCTTAAGAGCCCTAAGGGCCAAAAATTGCCAAACTATGAAATAGTAGTTCTTGAAGTTTATGGCAACTACAAATGTTCTATTTGGACCTAAAGGTCGATGTTGAGTCACTATATAGTATCCTATCTCAAATTTGGTCAGCTTGACACCATTTGACAATGTCAAAAATGAATGAAATTTCATAATTTGAAAGCAATGTAAATGAGAAAACATTCATATTTTGTGGTGTCATGTAGTCGAGCCAACTATGCTAATATATGAGGGTGGGTAGGTGAATGTTATCAAAGGCCTTGGTTTATTCCTCAAGTCTTGTAGAGATTTTTACCCACAGATTGAATCAAAATGTTTTTTTTCTAGTTTCTTTGTTTTGGTTTAGTTCCTTGAGTTTTCAGCCCTGCGACCCTTTCTATCATTTCCATTTGTTCTTTTGCATATTAGCATCGACAATGCCACATTTCAGTAGGGCACATTTTCAAACCATACCATAGCCTCCTGCTCTTGCAAAGGCGCATGATGGCGCCATGTGGTGGCTGGGCGGTCTTTGCTTGTGAGAAAAGCCTCGATGATTCCTGCCCACATGCCACGTGTCCTGGGAAAGGATTTTCTTCAAGGAAAAGCATCAGAGGAGTAGCGGAGAGCGCCACCTATCATCTAGACGAAGGCTTGGGTAGGCTTTATGCCCAGGAAGGAATGGAAGGTGTGTTGTTTATCTCTACCGTAGGGTGTGATGAGAAGTGTCATTTTTGAGAGTGAAAAGCTATAGGAACCATTAAGAATCGAAGGATTCACCCGCTTGCTGTTTATGTAACAACCACCAAGTTTTCCTTATCTGTGATCATATTTGTAGCTGCCAGAAGGTTTTAATTAAGCATGGTACCTAGTAATTTTGGTTTTTGTCAGAGAGCATTCATTCCTGTAATGATATGGATCTTCCACAACAAGTTTTGCAGTAGGGTCAATTAAAAAGAATGTTTTAGGGAGCTTTGAGTTGTGGTTCAATCGGTTATCGCCAACAGAAACTTAATTGCTATATGGGTCTGTTAGAAGGGAGATTAATCTTTGTTTACTTTTTGTAAATATCACTATAGTTTTCCCTGGCAACATTTTAATACCGCGGTTAAGTTTTTGTCTTTTGCAATCCAAGCGGTGGGAGAGGGATTTTTTTCTTGTTGCTTCCCTTGTCCTATAAAAGGGAATTTTGAGCCTCTCCTAAGGGATCGGTTTCTTCTGTTCACAATTTTAACAATGATTGTTTCACTATTTTTTATGAGAAATGTTTAACAGGATCAGTTTTCAAGTGAATGTCTATTTTCTAGCACTCGACATTAACATTTTGTATCATTCTGAATCAAGTACTAGAAGAGAACATATCAAATTGTGCCTAATTTTTCCTCTATTGTGTGTTTTACATTTTGCTTACACTAGTTAAATATGCTTTGTGTCATTTGTATGGATGTGATCTTAACAATTGATCTTTTAAGTCTCGAATTTAATGATATTTGATATATTATTGTAATAATTCATGTTAAGTACCATACTATGCTCATGGGTGAACACTCTCTATTGGAATACAAGGTATTAGTAGGATTTTTCTAGGCGTATAATACTCTATTGAACCTTAGTGGGTGCTTCTCATGAAAAGATATGAATGTTTTACTTTGTGCTTATTTAATCCTTAAGCGTTTCATTCTCTTCTCAATAATGAAGGGTCTATGGCACTCTATGTTTATTTCTTGATAGTTGATACACTAGTTATCCATGGGAGAGTTTTGACATGTAAAATATTTGGCACATTGCCTAGTTTAGATTTGCTTATGTTTTTCTTCTTCCCCTTTCCTCCCCAAATCAAGAATGAAGATCCAACATCTAAAATCTTCGAGGTTGTTCAGTGAAGTAAAAATTCATCCCCCATTCATTGAACTTCCCATAAGGTTTTTCCCGCAAGGCATATAATCTTTAAGGATCAACAATTCATTTTCTAGCACACCCAGTGGCACTCGAAGTTTCACAATTGCTTGATCAAGAGGGTGGTTTTGCTCTCAATAGCTTAGCCTTAAAGAGGTGATAAATCAGATTATTGGAGGCTCTATGTTTATTGGGAGACCCTACATCAAAGTCGATGACTCAACTATTGTCCTATAAATAGAGCCTATGTATTCATGCCCAAAATCCAAACCAAGGCATCCTCTAGAGGTAATTTTTAGTATATCAAATTATCACATGTTGCTCCTAGGAGAAGAAATTCTACACATTCCTTATCACTTGTTAGTAGATAGAGGTGTAAGTCCTTCCCCTAGTGCCCAATCTACACCACCATTGGGTAGACTATTTCAAACTAGAATACCCACTTTTCAAGCACAAAGGACTTTATTCCCTATGGCCGCTCAAGTACCTAGAGCTATCTAGCCTAGAACAATGGTAGCCCACTCATTCCTCCTCCTCTTGATGTATGCCAACTTATCCCCGCTAATGCCCTTAAAGAACTTCTGAAATTTTCTAGTGAGGATTCTAGAACCCCGAAGGAATATCTACAAGATGTAGCAGATGTGTGCACTGTTCATTATGTGATCAAGCAGAGACGATTTTAAGGCTCCTCATGACCTCTTTCAAAGGAAAAACATAGGATTGGTATAGATCCTTGTCCCCTAGAATTTAATTCCCACTTGGGATGAACTTGAAGATTGGTTCTTTGAGCACTTTTCAAAGAAAGGAGACCACTCATCCCTATTGCAACAACTAATAATGATAAAGAGAGAACCCCAAGAAGTCATTACAAATTTTAATGCAAGGTTCCATAAGACCTTGCAAAGGATTTCCACAACTGCTCAACCACCTGTGGGTATGAAATTCATTTACTATTTAAAATATTTCAATTCTGACATGCAGTAATGATCCAATCCCTTGGGGGAAACACTTTTTTGGACGTATACAATTTGGCAACGAGAGATGAGAACAATTTGATTAATGTCAGGAAGCTCCCACTAAGACCACTTATGTTGATGTTCTCAGAGAGATCAGCATAGCCTGCAGAGGTCACCACCCCTAGCACATATGTCACACCTCCACCTTTGATGTATGTATACCCCAGTGCACAAGCAAGAACCTTCGGTTCTTCTTCACTATCCACAAAGACGAATGGCGTAAAGTACTCTTTGTGGAATTTCCCAAGTGAAATTATTAGTATAAAGTGACGACAAGAAATGCCCCCAAAACCTCATTCTCAGAGCTATCGAGGAGGTAAACCACCATTCCAACATAATCAATATTAGGGAGGTGTGAGAGAGAACAACTAGTCGCAAAATTCAAGCTAGATTGTTCTACTTCCCACTTTGCTACAAACCTCAACATCTAATCCCAATAGAAACTTGGTCGTGGACTAGAATAATCTAGCGGATGATACAAATGATTGGTGTTTTCCTTGCAATGATGCACACATGCCTCATAATTTTCTGAGAGGCAACCTCCAACAAAAGGTCACAAAATAGAGAAGTCAAGGTGTCTCACCAGATGGGAGGGCGTATGTTTACCAACTCCTAGAGTAGAAAGTGTATGCTTAACACTCAGTTACAAGGTATGTCGCTAGAATAGGAATCAAAGATCATCTTGAATCATGCACTATTTTCTTGGATGGAAGGAGAGGATGTGGTTTTTGAAAATGAAGTCATGACAACAACAACAACAACCACACAAGTCCACTCAGACTACAACACGTACTCCATGTGGAGATTTGCTAGAGATCCTATACCTTAGGTATAATAGCTACAAGCACAACAACCTCAAGTACATCAGAATACCTCAAAGAAGACCTCTAGTGCCCTCGCTACACTTCAACCCTTATAGAAACTAAAGGAAACAATCCCTTTCAAGTCAAAGATACCATTGCTTGAATCACTCAATGTGGTCAAGAAACTAAAGAGTTCCCTTGCCAACATGTCCCTATGGGACATTTTGACTATTCTTAAACAAAATCTCTATTGCAAGAAGCTTTGGGAAAAGATAGGCCAACTCCCCGATTAGATCTAGCCTTGACATATAATGAAGAGAAATGAAGGAAGTCAATTCAGGAGCTTCAACGTCGAGTGTTGTAGTATTTATAAACATAAAAGAAAACTAGCTAGTAATGAGGTATGTAAACTGAAGCCCACTCCTTTCTTCTTAACCTTCATTGTAGGGGATAAATTGTTGCACAATGCCATGATTGACTTTGGAGCTAGCACCACATTCATTCCCAAGTTGGTCATGAATTCTCTGAAATTAGAGTATGAGTCCCTCGATAGGGGAATCATGCAGTCAGATGAAAAAAAGGTCCAAGCCATAGGCCTAATCAAAAGCCTCCCTCTGACTCTATATTCTTCCCCCGACATTATGGTCACCCAAGAGGTGGTCATAGCTGATATTCTGCCTATCTTTGGGATGTGTTTATCTAGGTATTTCACTACAAAATTTGTAGGGTACCTATCTCTTGATTGGTCCCATATGATCCTAAGGACTAAACATGGTGTGAAGATGAAAATATTATTGGAACCCCTGCATGTCAAGCACATTGTGAAAGACAATGTAATGAGTTTTGAGGATGCATATACATCAATTTCCAAGAATGAAATGTATTGCATGGAAATGTTGGAGGATGAGGAAGCTATCGATGATAGGAATCATGAAGAAGAGGTCCTACTGAATCAATTCATGGAAGTTGATCCCTTTGGAAATTTCCATGCTACTAGTTTGGGAACCTATGTGATCTATGATGAGGATCAAGTCATCCCATAGGTGACTAAAATCCAAGAGGCTTAACAAGAAAGCTCAAATGAGGAACAAGGCCTATGGACACTACACTTTGATGGTGCAAGATGTAAAGTTGGCTCAAGAGCAAGTATTTGAACCTTGTATCCCCCATCAGAATGAAGACTCTTAGAGCTTTCCAATTCTAATTTACTTGCATGAACAATGAAGCCGAATATGAAGACTTGGCCCATGGATTGAGTCTAGCAGAGCACATGGGGATCAAAAGGCTTAAAGTTTTCAAGGAGATTTAGAGCTAATAATCAAGAAATTTTGGCACCTCAGCTGCTTAAAATGTACGAATGTGTTCTTACCACTACAAAGTGTGGGATTTGATCGCAGGATTTGAAGCCTTCAAAATCCAAGTGATTTCAAAGTCGCTAAATGGCACGGCAGATAGAATGGCTATGGTTGGCTCTTAGTTAGACCAAGTGATGAACCTTATGGTTAACAAAATTATGGTTGATGGTGAGACCCACTAGCCTCGATAATGAGTAGAATTGGCAGGTCATTGAGAATGATGCTCAAATCGCCATATTCATTCAACATTCTAGTGAATTCATAAAACAAATGCAACCCAAGGTTGAAGAAGCTTATGAAGGATATGTTGAACATTTAGAATATTGAGAGGGGGGGTGAATCAATATTCTATTAAAAAAAATTAACATAGCTTATACAATCACCAAAACATATTAACAAAAATAAAGAATGAAAGCATGAATCATCCACAAAGTCACAAGACACATAAACACCAATATTTTTATGTGGAAAACCCAAAATTGGAAAAACCATGGTGAGGATTAGCTCATAATATATTATATTTGGATTAGTATATAACATGGGCTCACTATCAGGACACATTGTCCTTATAAGTCTCACAAACAGAGTTTAAATACAATACCAAAATAGCTCGCTGCTAAAGTATGAACTAATAAAAATTTCACCTCCCTTGTGTCAAGTATTTTAGTTCCTTTGAAGCTCTAAATACATAGTGCTACTCTTCTTAGAAGTCACTCAAAAACTCTACTCTTATTCTAATCTCTCACCACTGAATTCACATGTTCACATCATATGAGACCACTTGTACCTAATATATCATTCATGCTCACTCATCTCACAATGTCAACTCTAAAATATCTCATATATATATATATACCCAATTACATGTGCATACATCAATTACGTCAGCCTAATTAGATGTAAATAAAAACAATCCAAAATAGCTTTTTTTGGCACCACACGTGATTCAAAATCATCTTCATGCCTAACAAAAATGTGTAATGCTTAATTTAGGTCAGTATGGATCTAAAATAGATCCAACTAACATACGTAATTTATATTTAATCTTCTCAACATATATCATGTATTAGGTTGGCTAGGAATTGGACCCAATCACAAAAACTTCCAATCATACATACACTTCCCAATGCATGCAACTTCCAGATTCGATCTTTCTTTACTTTCTCATTTTTCCAACATCAATGAGACTAACTTTAGAACCACAACAAAAAATCATTCTTCTCAAGGAAATGCAGAATCTCCCATACTGATACACTGAACAAAGAGATGACAATGATATATAGAGTGCAACTCTTTCAATGATATCTTCTAGTCTACTTCACAAAAATTCTTGAAATCTTGAATATAGTTGTATAAGCCAATCATAATGATATGGTTAAAATCTCAGAGTTATACCTCTTCTTGCAGTGAAGTGCGGACCCAAAAATTGATGCACTAAACCACAACATCATCAAAAGAAAATACTTAGCCAAATTCTTTATAGATCATCTTTCCAGTATAGTTAGTACTATTTAAATGACACCAAAAATGCTTCCCAACAATGTTGATATCAATGACAACACTGGGTTAGCCAAATCAACCAATGTATGTACACTTAATGCTCATGTTGCCCAACTATATCAGCCATGATAGATTTCCAAAATTCCAACATTCCCCCCTTTTTCATTGATGGAAACATGCATATCAAAAAAATAATTTCCATGCCATGAATCAAAAAATTCATCTCCTCCTAAAATTATCTCCCTCTTTCATAATTAAACTTGACTTTCCAAAAAGGTTTTCCAACCATCCAAAAAGTAATTATCACTTTCCAAGAGTATTAACAAAAATGTTTTCCTTTCCACTATCTCTCCCCCTTTGACATCAATGGCAAAGGTTATGTAGGGGCCCGATATGCTTTCCTTGGATATATATGTGTATGCATCTTCTTCAAAGAAAAAATAAATTATAAAGGAAAGACATGTCAACCTGAAGATGTAGATCCTTTGAGTTTCTTTAGAGTATCCTCCAAAGTAGATTTTCCTTCTTCCCAAGAACATTTTGTATCTACAAGAGTCTTGCATAGTAGTTAAAGCTTCGTTAGAGACTCTTTTCCTTCTTCCACAATGCTAGGACAAAGGTTTATTTCTAATAGTTTATCAACATTGGCAAGGGCACTGGATATAGGAGTGTGTTTTATCTTTACTTAGTGCCTTAGTGCCACATGTTATTTGATTGTCTATGTCCTCTAATTTTGTAGTGCAAAGAAATTATCATGTAGTTGCATAATCTATAACCACTTCTCATTGTTCCTATCACTTGCTAAATCATAAACATATGCATGAGTGCCTATTTGAAATTCAATCCAATTCATTTCATCCTTTGTACTTCGTGTGCAGTTAGACCACTTCAGGCAATGTGATATCATGTTTTGTGCTTCTTCTTCACAAGTTTGAACATCCTTCAATCTCTTCAAGCTTTTATGATGTGCATCTACACATTTTTTTTTATATCTTCTATATTTTTCTTTGGAGTCCTTGCTTCTAACTCATTTCTAGTTTGTTCTTTTAGTCCAAAGATGTATGCTTTCAAAAAATCAACCATATTTTTGAGATTTTCTATAGTAGACACTAATGTATTAATGCTTGCACTAGGGATTACCTCTTGTAAAACTTTTATAGCTTCATTAATTCATGTGCACTTCCTTTTTCATGCTCATGTTGGGCCACATCATTTTTCAATCTTCCTTCTTGTTCTGTAATATCTCGTTTAATAACAATGCTTTTTCCTTTTCTTACCTATCCTTCTAGAATTTCCAAAGGCTTTAGTTTTAGACCTGTCCTCTAAACCAAATCTGCTAGGGTCCTTAGGGCTTCCTAGAAACACTTTTTTATAATGAACAACTTCCTCCTCAGTCACTTCATAATTCAACTTAGAAATCCAAACTAGTTTAGGCTCAATTGCTTCCATGAAGAAAAACTCAGTCGAGATAAGGAAATTGATATCTCTAGAGTACCTTTC
>VDFB02066475.1:0-32592 GCA_007258455.2 Sequoia sempervirens
TTGCTAGCTAATTGGGGCAACAGTGGTAGGAATGTGACACTTAGGTTGAGTTGTGGAGGGGTGGTAGTGGCAAGATGGTGGTGCCTAGGTTGAGTTGTAGAGGGGCAACAAGCTGATGGAAAGCCTCAATGGTGTAACTTGTTGGTTTTAGCTGCTTAGGGCTTGGGTGTGATTGGGGGCTTTGTTCTTTGCTCTAGTAAGTGTTTAATGTCCATTATTATGCTTCGATAAAATTGGCTATTCGAATATGTATTAATTGTTTGTATTAATTAGTTGTCAGTTTTGGGTAGTTATAAGCATCGATTGGTTGACGTTTGTGTTCTTCTTGGCAACCGTTGGGTCCTTTAAATACATTGTGTATTGTTAAGGAGAGTTGTATGATCTAGTTAGATCGACTTTGATCCTTGGTTGACCATCTTTGGTCTTCTTCTGTAATAATTTCATGTGCAAATAAAAATATTCTACACATGTATTTGGTATGCATTGCCATCTCTATTATTAATTCATATACTTAATTTATCAGATAGAGTAGTAAACATTTGGGATTGTTGCCTTAAAGAAATCGAAATCAGGTCAAATTTGAGAGATTTATGCCCTTAGACCCCAATGAAGGTGGGAAGAGATCACAATGTGGTTAAGATAAAGAGATCGGGTGATCTTTAAGGATCATCGGACAAAGAGACTAAAGGAGACAACTGAGGAGTGAAGTTGAAGAAGGTGAAGGGTTTTTGTTGGAAAACTAGAGTCCACCCAAGAGCAGAAGTTGAAGCATAAGAAGTTGTAGTCGGGAGAGAAAGAGAACTTTCACGACAAGAGAATGCATGAAGGGAGAGTGGGAAGAAATATCACGACACCTACTGCTCCTTGATGAAGCGTACACCAACCATGCCAACCAAGCCAGATAGCTGTCAATACCATCAACATCGGACAAAGGGGAAAGCGAAGGAGAACCCATCAAACTTGTCATCGATGAACTATTTAGACCATCACCGTTGGACAAAGGAGAAAGCGAAGGAGAACCCACCAACCTTGCCATTGGTGAATCGTCCAAACCATCACCATTGGACTAAGAAAGTTCATTTTTTGGCGAAAGGGAAGGTGAGGAAGAAACTGACCTTCTCATTGGAGAATTGAGTGTACTGTAACACACTACTAGATCTACAGTTTTTAAAAAAATGTAAACTAAACACCAGCTTCAGCCGAAGAACAACTAACTTGTTTTCATTCTAGGGTTTCCAAATCGATTTCAACTAATTCAATATAAATTTCCAACTAACTTCTAGGTTTTCAGTTTCAGCTGAATTGAAACAACTAAAGGTTTCCACCATCCGTTTCAAAGAAGATCAAAAACTAAATAACTATCAAACTAGGGTTTCCTTTTAAACAAAATAGTAATTTAATATTCAGTAACTAATTCCTAGAGTTTTCCATCTTAGCTGAAAACATTTATCTAACTGTACAACTGAAGATTCTTACAACGAACATTTAACATAAAAGAATAACATTCTTTGCTTAATTGAAAGTAAACCTTAATTGACAAAATGCATGTACCTGGGATTACAATTCGACATCACCATTATGCCGATTTGCTTGAACAACTTTATCATTGAGAGAAAGAGAAACATCATCAAGGGCTTTTCCGCCCAACCAAGACCTACTGGTCCCTCGAGTTTCTTCAACTGAAGAACCCGACCCTTCACGAGGGTAATCAACATGGATCAATTATCATCATGCCTTTTTGATCCTGGTGTCATGAGCCTATACCGTGATCGATCCCTCCTCTGTAGGTACCTCCTAACCAAAAGGATCATTCTGACCAGAAGTATATCTGGATCATGATAGCTGACCTATGCCTAACTGACATCATACCTTGGCCAAGGATTTTAATATAACTGGCACTCTTGTGCCGATGTTACTGACACTCCTGTGCTGTTAGCACTCTCACCCTTACTCGACATGATAATACTTAGATCGTGGTCTAATTTCATATTAACAAGTTTGATTATCATTTCCTCTTAGTTTAAGGTTAAGCTAATGTCTTAATGT
Organism: Sequoia sempervirens; assembly: GCA_007258455.2. Classification (NCBI taxonomy): domain Eukaryota; kingdom Viridiplantae; phylum Streptophyta; class Pinopsida; order Cupressales; family Cupressaceae; genus Sequoia; species Sequoia sempervirens. The sequence continues at coordinate 2,047 of VDFB02066475.1, forward strand.
AATCATAGAATGAGAGAGACTAGGCTCAATACTTTTCTCTTCAGTTAAAATTTATTCTGCTAATTTTATTTTAGAGAGAGAGAGATAGGAAAACACTGGTTAAATATTGGAATCCTTCCAAATCCATAACCTCTAAATGACAGAATATTTCACTAGTGTTTTCAAAATATCTCAAACAATTTTCTGTTTCAGACAACAGAGTACTTCAAACTCCAATCTATTCAACAATATATCCTTTCATAACAAGGGTTTTAATATTACAATAACTTGGTTCCAAGAAAGTCCGTCTTCATCGTTTAAGGATAATCTGATTATTAATTTCTTAAAGAGAGATGGTTCAAGACTCATAGCTCTTCACATCTTAGAGATAATATCAACTATTCTCAACATACGAGGAGAGATAAAGGAGTCTTTAATTGACAATAAGAATTCTGTGTTTAGTATTACAAAGCCCTGCATTCATATCTTTCCTCAAGCATCAAGGTTCAGCAATTAATATCAGACATATAAGAGAATCCTGACTCACTGCCCATTCACATCTTTAAGGACCATTCAGTTTACTTAACTCTTAAAGAGAAAAGGAGAGAGACTTATCCTTCAAGAAGGTTCCATCAGGTTAAAGTTCTCACATTGTAATGAAAAGACATGGTTTCAGTTCAGAATTTAATATTCTTATTTCTTTTATTTATAATAATTTATATTTCCAAGATTCATTTGGCAATAAGGGATTCTCATTGGAATAGTTCTTCAGAATTACGGAGATAAGAAGAAGTTTAAATGGCTTAGACCAGAATTTCCTCTCAAAGAATCATAAGCATTAACCTTCTTATAACAAGGAGAAACACTTTAACTATTCTCTGCTCAAGTTATTCTCAGATTTGATTTTACTCTTTGCTTGTCAAGAAATCATAACATGGTTTGCTCAGAATTCGAGTTCCAAGAAAGGCTGAGCAGGTTACAGAGTTAGGAAATAAAAACAAAGATTGCAATTTACTCCTCTCGGATTGACTAAGAACAGTTGATAAGGAGAGGAAGGGAAAATGCTTGACTCAGGTTGAGTAAAACAGAGCCAGTGCTAAATCATGCCGAGCTCGGCTAATAATGGTTAACTGATTAAGAATAGGCAATATGATTCAAGTTAATTATTCCTTTCTTTTTTTTGAAAAAAAATCATCATTAGTATCAAATTTCTAAACAAATTCCATCTGGCAAGGATTCATGATTAACATTTCATATACAAGATAGTATCAAACTGGATAAACATATTAAATTCCTTCATACGTGCCCAATTAAGTTAGACTGTAGCTTGGTGTAGCCCACACTCCTTCCTGAAACTGGAGAATTTCATACTCAAAGACCAGGCTCTTCCACAATTAACACGACAGGAAAAATCATTCAATAATCCTCCAGATATGAGCGCCGATTGGAGAAACGGGTGAAAACAGAGTAGAAAATAAACGGATAAGCCCCGGATAAATGCGTATCTTGAATGGGGTTTCAATTCTAAAGTAAAAGCCAACTGAAGGAATGAATTCCCAAAGGAGAAATGAGAAAGAAAGATCAATTAAGAACTCCTGATGCTGACAGTGTTTAAGAAAATCAAATTTCAGTTCGTGGGATATTGGAAAGAGAGACTCCTGTGTTGCCAATGATAAAAGCAGAGAAATCGCGCTAGAGTAGAAGGAAAAATAAGAAGAAAGAAATGAAAAGGGAAAGAACGACTAGGATTCACCATGTTAGCCGATAGTGGATGCAGAGAACACAAGTCAGAATCTAAGAAGTGAGAAGCAGAAGTGAGGGACCAAGAAAGACCTCCATAAAAATAATACAAATCCCCTTGGAACCTCCATTCCAAGATTTCAAATGCCCCCGCGACTGCTTGGCTTTCTCCGAGGCCGTTTCACTCAGAGGCTCGAAGGAAGGATGACGAAAAGACTTCCCTCATCAAATAATTAATTCCGATTTTAAGCCATACTTTTATTTCATTTTAAAATTGATGGCTTTGGAATTATTTTAACTATTGTTTATTTAATATTTTCCTTTTTATAACCATAGCAATTCTCCTAGGATGTATTCCAAGAATTGGTTCGTTCATCTCCATAGGAGATTGCTATTATATAATTTATTTCGATTTGTTAAACAATGATTAAATTAAATTAACTATGGCCAAGTTATGACTTGATGCAACGGTCTTACACCGACTCAAGGTATGATGATTAAATTGATCCATTGTTAACCACGTCCTCTCCCTGATGACATTTCCCTTTCTCTCATGTCGTCGGCAATCCTGCATCCACTGACAAGAATTATGGTTAGATCGTTCTCAATGTTTATATATATATATATATATTTAAATATAATCTCTTGAACATGTACATTTTCACATGAATAGGAAACCACTCGCATTCTTAAGAAAATCATTCACATTGAAATTACGACATAAAAACAATTATTCTTTCCGCAATTTCACATTCCCATCAAAAGCAGTTACTTGCAACTAACATAACGACCATAATTTCATTGTCATAAACATGTTTATGTTAGAGGGGATGTAACATGTACCATTAAAGCTTGCCGAAGGGGAAGGAGAAAGAGAACCTACAATGATCTGACAGAGACTATATGCTAGATTGAAGACTTGACACTGATGGAAGAATCAAACATTGGAAGATTGGAGCCGAGAACACTAGGACAAAGGGAGCATCGAAAGGACTTAGAAGTCAACCTGAGGGTGACGAATGTTGAAAAGGGATGAGTGAAGGATTACAGTGTGTCTGAAAGTGTAGGGAAAGCGCTAGAATGTACGAATCAAAACTCTCCAAGCAGGTTACTGTCACAAAAGGTGCAACAAAGAGGTAAGATGGTGATTCCCCCAGCAAGTCCGAATGTGGAGTGGCAAAAACTTTCAAAGTTCACTGGAAACAAGCCGAAGGACCCTACAAGACATTGTAAAACATGTGAAATAATCTGGGTAGCGAATAGTTAGGATGATAGAGCATATTGGTTGAGAGAATTTTTGGGCAACTCTTAGAGGAATAACCATAGATTAGTATATAGAATTGGAAGTAGCACACAAAAATGCATGGGATGCATTGAAAAGAGCATTCCAAGTGGAATTAAAACTCATGAGAGACAACAACGAAATTGTGGCGGAGATCTACAATACCAAATAGGGAAATCATGAGAATGTCTAAGCCTATAATCATAGGCTCAAGGAGTTACTGGTGAAATTAGAAAACCAGCTAACCAATTGACTAAAGAAAAGATTGTTCATCAAAGGGTTAATCCCTTCATTAAGGAAGAAAGTGAAAGTCCTACCGCCGTCATCGTACGTGGATGCTTACAATCAAGCAATTGACATAGAAAGTGAAGATAAAATGTCTCATGCAATAAAAGAAAAATAGAGGAAGAAGGGAATTTGGATGACAATAGTGACGATGAATTAGGAATGGTATGAGCACTTCGGAGGGACATGATCTAAATGATGAAAGAATTGAAGGCGAAGAAAGAAACCAACAAAGAAACTAACAAACTATGGTGTACTGAGTGCAAAATTGAGGGGCACACAAAAGGTAATTGTCCTAAGAAGATGTTTTTTGAGATTTGCCACGTTATGGGTCATTCAATAAAGGAGTTCCCATACAATTTGAAGACAAGGAGTACACAAGTACTCTTTTATGCAGGGAAAGGAGTCCACTCCATCGAAGCCACAAAATGCATCTCCAGGGAATTATCAAAATCAAAGAGGATGATGAAGCCAAATACAATATGACCCCAAAGGATGCCCTATCATACAATGTCGACAATATAGTGAATGGGGACACTTTGTGAGAGATTGCCAAAACAAGCAAGACAAAGTGCAATTATTGTGCAAATGGTGTGGACCAAGAAACCACAAAGACATTGGATGTCCAAAGCAAAAGGCTAGTGTCAACATGATTGATGTAAGGCATAACGAAGTATTGGCCGTTACTAGTTGCCAAGCAAAGAAGGCCTTGTACTCGGACCCACATATAGAAAAAGAAAGGCTTTGTGATGCAAGGGTTGAAGTGGAGAATGCTATGGACAACGAATGACACCACTCAAATGCAAATGCAAGTACGGTAACAAATCAATTACAATCTGAGAAAAATATTGCACAAGTACTTCAAGCTACTGTACCAGTCAAAGTAGTGGATCAAAATGCTATTGTATTGGGGGAGAATGAGACGGTGCATACTATGGCCCAATTGGAATTTGGTGAGAATGAAGAACCAATAATTGAACCTCCGCTATTGGGTGACCAAGTGATTGACCCAATGTTACTAAAAGTTAACATGACAAAGAAACCAATGGTGGTGAATATGAAGATCCTTGGGAGGAATCTCACCAATATAATTGTTGATGGCAGGTTTGGTCTGAATGCACTTCCAAAAGACACTTGGAGAAGTCTTGGCAAGCCGACCATTTGGCCGCCAACTTTTCAACTGGTGGGCACAAATCAAAAAGGTACTAAGTTTTTTTTTTTGTAACCAAGAGGTGTCCCCGCGATTAACCCGGCCCAGCGACATTCCGGCGAGCGGGGGCGAGACTAATCCTCTGGGGGGTACGCAACAGCCGGCCAGCCCATACCCCTGGAAAACCCGAGAGCGAGTCGAACCCGCAAAAAGGTACTAAGTTACATAATGGGACAAAAGTTAATTATTGGAACTCAAACATTTTTGTGGAACTTTGTGGTCATTTCATTAAGGAAGAAAGTATACAATGCATTGTTAGGTTGGGGTTGGTTGGTGGTAGCCAAAGCTGATCACAACTAGAAAAATAATACAATCTCCATTGAGAATAAGGGTTGGAAGTATAGAATTAATTTGAAAAGCCAACTAGTCAGTGAGGAAACAACCTCCTTTGATTTGTTAGATTCAAACTTCAAAGAAGAATGGATGGAGAGTCAAGGTCCGATGGAACCAAAAGACGAAGGAATTTTGGAGTTACAATCATGTTTGGACAATGACACAAATTTCTTTGTGACCTATTTCACTGTCAAATGGAGGACTATGAGGTATTTTCAGCTACTTGTAATTTTCTTGAAGCTACGACTTTTAGTGAAGAGCAACTAATGAAAAATGATTTTGGAAAGTTGGATAGTTTATGTGACCAGGATGTAGTCCTGGTTGGCATAAGAGGATAGTTGCAATAGAGGTATCCGACTTTGTAGAAGAATGTAAAATAACGGATAGTACATCTCAGAGTACTAAGAATGAAATATTTATCATGGAGTGTACAAATATTGGTCAAGTCAAATCAACTTCACAAAAAATTTACAAAAAAAAAACCGAAATTTAGATAATAAAGAAACAGTGGAAAGGATGAGGAAAAAATATTATTCGACAATTGAAGGAGAAAATATTAAAATGTTCGACTACATGGCTGATTATATAAAAGGCTTGATACAATGCCTGACTACATTAAAAGGTCCGATTATATAGTACGACCAACATCTTATCATTTCGTACGACAAAGAGAAAGATGACAAGTTTTGCACATTGTATGGCAAGGAGAAGAGAGTAATTTGTATACCATGCAGAGACCTCAACCTCTTCACATTGTACGATAACTTCAATTGGTATGATATCACTTAGCATGACACTCAAGCACACCATACAATTTGTTCACATAGTACGAAAATTATTCATTATTCGGCTTGGTTTCCCTCAAATAGTACGGTGACCCCTATCTTCACACCATACAGTATGGTCTACAGCTCATCATTGGCTTAGTCACAACGCAAGTCCTTACGTATGACAAGCAATTCATTCCACCGTGCGGACAACAAGCTCACTCATCATACATCATCGGCGGTCAAAAGCACAGTACATCGTACGACAGTCTCATAAGGGTTACATTGTACGATGTCCCCTTCTCCTCAACATATGACATCTCTTGCTCACTATACGACTTTACTATCTCAACAATGTACGGCTTGAAAAAAACTCAATGAAGTTTAATGTCGTACAACAAACATTGACGGATTGTACGACACCATTTTTCGTCCACTGTATGACATACATTGCAGTTCTACATCGTACGACCGTCATTGACGGTTTGTACGACACCATTTTCATCCATCGTACGACATACATTACAATTCCACATTGTATGGTAAATATTGAAGTCCGACATCGTACCAATGTAGATTGAAGTCCTACATTGTACGATGTACAAACAACATCAGAGCGTACGCCTTGAGAATTCCTAGGTTGTACAACGTGTGAATGGGGCAATCTTGCACAACATGGATGGTGGAGTTAGACACCATACTGCATAACCATGTGTAGCGGTTGAACATTGCACGACTCTTCAAGGTATGACACCCCCAATTAAAACATTGTAAAATACGGAAATCATATATAAATTTTAAATTACGGTCATGTTACATCACTATAATGCATTGTAAGGCCCAAACCCAACATCCACATCGTACGCCCATCAACTATCATACAACAAATTCCTTCCCTAATCGCCATCATACATCTGTTAAATAGTGCAAAATCTATATTTTTTGGCTTTGTCAGCATTGTTTTTTTCCTCCTCAAAATTCATGAAAATGATGTACACCATGAAGTTTTATATAGTTTTGAAGGTCTTAAATTCGGCTTGGTGGTGGGGGCTCCAACCCTCGACTCCGCCTTGTGCCTTGTGAGGGGCGTCACCCCTCAACCCTGTTGGGGGTGCTGGGCCTTGACCACAATTGCACTCATATCAATTGCCAAGTACACTCCAAGTCCAAGTTTGCAAGTACACTTCCAAGTTGTCTACAGGGCCTTGTCTACAAGAACGCGATCAGTTTGGCAAGTCTTTCCTAATGTTACTTGATGCTTACTTGTCATCTGGAAGACGACTTTTTCTTTTGGGGGGGATGATGTAGTCGGTGTACAATGTCTATTATTAAGTTTCGGTAATATTGGTTTTCCAACTATGAATTAATTGTTTGTATTAATTGGTTGTCGACTTTGAGTAGTTATAAGCATCAATTGGTTGATGGTTGTGTTCTTCTTGGCAAATGTTGGGTCCTTTAAATACATTGTGTATCGTCAAGGAGAGTAGTATGATCTAATCAGATCGACTCTGATCCTTTGCTGACCATCTTTGGTCTTCTTCTGTAATAATTTCATGTGCAAATAAAGATATATTTTACGCATGTATCTGGTATGCATTGTCATCTTTGTTATTAATTCATTTATTTAATCTATCAAATAGAGCAGTAAACATTTGTGACCACTTGTCGAACCTTTTGTTGGCGGCTGTGCAAATGCTGATGTCACCTTGCATTGTACTTGGTTTTTTAATAAAATAATTAATTTAAAAAAAAATTGTAGTGTTTTAGAGTTGACATGGGAATATTCCCTGTTGAAGGTACGCTGATTGCACAACAATGGTGGATGATGGTTGTAACTTCTATGGATCCATACGATTATATGGACTGGTACAAATAATTTTGGTCAACCAAAAAAAGGTCAATTTTTTTTCAGTGCCAAACTCTATCAAGTTTTATATCAATATATAGGTTTTTGGGCCTTTTGAGCTCAACCATGAGGTTTGTTTTGCACCCGGATGCATCATATGAAAGTTCTTTAGCTAAAACTCTCCAAACAAGGAAAGGGAATTGTATATTTGGAGCTTTGAAACCATGTTAGAGTTGTTGAACACCACATCAGACAAGGATCACTTGCAACCAGAACAACCTTCCACACAAGAGAGAAGCAATGGAAATGTTATGAAGCTAGAGAATTCATTAGATGCATAAATGAAATTGATACAATATTTAATGAAGAAACCTTTGTTATAATGACAAGGATGAAACCTTGGAACAAACAAAAATCATGACAGTGTCTTAATCTTGTGATCTGAGACACAAAAAAGTAAATGACCTAAGTAAGCTTAAGTATGCAAGTGTGAATATGACCTAGTATGAAATTAGTTAGGTAATACCATGTTTACACCAACACCAACCCTCCTAAAAAACTCCATATGCTAAAGAGTGACACAAAGCACTACACATTGGACTGTGAGTATTCTAGAGAGGACTTAATTTGCCCCATGTTATTTGTTGCAATAGTGCAGGCTCCCAGCCCACATGTTGCTGCAAGAATCAGGATTCATGAAGCCAAGCTTAATAGAGCCTCTGTTATTGTGTGATCTTCACTTCTCTAAGGCCACGATCTTGAAGTTTTCAGATCCCCGAGGCCACGATCTTGAAGTTTTCAGGTCTCCATGGCCTAGTGGTTCAGATCTTCCATATGCAATATCATGGTATAAACCAATACTATCTTAATGGTATGCAGGCCTTCCTTATGGAGTAGCTGGTTTTATTTATGAGGATCAGGATATGGTGATATAATTTCATACCTTCTTTCAGAATTGATGTTTTCTCCACACGTTGGTACACTATTTGAAAACTAGTGTCTTTTTTGACATGGTGTAAGCTCAAGCCTTCTGTGTTTCTGTTTTACAGACCTAACTACCACTGTCAAGGGCAGAAATTTTATGGTAATGGTTATAAAATGTCAGAATTCTATTCACAAACTGAGGAACTTGAACTTGAACCAGATTCTCAAGCAAACTCACTTCAAAAAAAGTTGTGTTTTTAATTTTTTTGTTTTTGACTTTTGCTGTAAGGGACTGCTGGGTGTTGCCGGGATGGTTGGGGGATGTCTAGGTGGTTCCGAGGATGTTTCCTAGACATCATTATGTCTCTAGAACATCCCTGATATGGGGATGTCGAACATAGGTGCTAGTGGACCATTCACACTCATGAGAGATGGGATCTTGTGAACCTCTACTCATAAAATATGGATTGATGAAGATTTACTCAAAAACTACATAGTTGAATCCTGCTATAACTGTGGATTTTCTAATACAATATTTACTTCTGCTGTGCTATAAAATGGATCTTTTGGTTTAGGTTTATTAATAAATAAACACTCTTTGAGACTATTTACATATGTGTTATTTTCTTATGCAAGCTTATGTCTATAGGATACAGATGGGATTCAATTTTGAGTCTTCTGACATAACAAATTTTTAGGTGTTTATAATGGTCAACCTGCAAGTAATTTAGAAAATAATAGAAAACCACAAAAGACGAAAAAAATTAAAAAGATATCTGTATACAGTAGCAACAAAATCTTAGATGAGTGAATTTGTATTTATCATTCCCTTTAGCCAAGATAGTTTCAGAGGAAGTGAATATTAATGATTTCTGTAGAAGGATTTTGTTTACAGACTTCTATGATGAAAAATATCTGGTAATATTGTTGAATATTCCATGTTTAGGATAGCTGGTAAATCTTGGCATTACGTTTTGAAACATTTCTTTCATTTACAAACAAGAATACAATTGTCAGAAGTCTTAACTTTGTAAGGTTCTATTGCTTATATTGTTTTCTTAGTTGGGAAATAAAGCCTTTTTCTAAAAGTGTCATGTCCCCATTTTTGACGAGCATCAGAGTTCGTAAGTTTGGCCTATCAGGAGACCCTCGTAGGCTGATAGAGTGGTTAGAGGGTCGTTTTGGAGCTTGGCTCAGCGTCAGATTGGCAGTATTGATCAATTGGCTTTCGTTCGGGCTCATTCAGACGTTTGTTGCAGAATTGCTATTTTTAGCAGTTCCTGGCAGGCAGTGTGGGACCCCTGCTATTTTTAGCAGTATGGCTTTGGCGGTATCCAGAATCACTTCAGAGTTCGTCAGCTTCAGACGGAATAGGAATCGGATGAGTAACGGGAGAAATATTAATATTTAATTGCATTGATTAAATATTAATTAATTAATGATTATAATATAAAGTTATAATTTTAAATTATAACTTAAGTGATTTGTCTTGAGGGGTGCGCCCATCATCAGAAGGGGCCAAATGGACATTTAAATTAATATTAAAATATTTGACGGAGACTATTGAAAATAATAAAAGAATTAAAAGTCAATATTTTAATAAAACCCTATCTTTAAGGAAATCGCACTTTTCAGCATAAGAGTGGATTTGCCTTGGGAATTGAGCATTATGACATTTTTGAGAATTGGAAATTGATCAAGACTTCGTCTGAGAACGGAAGCTTTAGGGTTTCGGTCTCGAAACATTGGAGAACGAGCCATCTCCAGTGGGAGCGATTCAGAGGATGTGAAATAACATCTGATCTATTGCCAACACAGAGGTTTCTTCATTCAGGAGGAATCATAGAGTTCCAGAGTTTATTTATTTTACAGAGCTTCAGCTTATTCATTTATTCAGAATACTTTCATTCACAGAGGTGCATCATATCTCAGAGATTAGACAGTGAAGACAGAGGAACGTGTTTCATATTTATTGCTGGTTGCTGCCATCAGCCGTACTTTTGTACAGCAGGGCCGTACCTTCATCAAAGTTGCAGATTTCCAGTCGAAACACATTCATACCTTCAGAGTTTCTCAGTGTTTGCAACTAGAGAGTATTTATTCATTCAAGCGCACCTTATACCAGAGACTGGACATTGTTTTAAGAGGCCGTACTTTTTATTTATTGCAGCAATCTGTACTCAGGCCGTACCTTTCATTATTCTGGCCGTACCATTGAAAAAAGAGCCATTCTTTGTTTCTGAAGGAAACGCCAATCTTGAAGATCATTTCTTATCATCTCTGGAGGCGCCTGGGTTTGGAGATCTTATTCAGAGCACCAGACGGAAGGAGGGAGACACTCATTAACTCAGCCGTACCAGCTACAGCAGTCATTTATTGCAGCCAGCAGGTTCTTTATAGTATTTCATTGTTTTCCTTGCTTGCATGCAACTGGGTATTTTTGTAATCTTTATAGAAGATCAAATAAAGACTGGCATCCTTATTTATATCAAATTCTCTCGTTATTTTTGTAGGCTGATAGAGTGGTTAGAGGGTCGTTTTGGAGCTTGGCTCAGCGTCAGATTGGCAGTATTGATCAATTGGCTTTCGTTCGGGCTCATTCGGACGTTTGTTGCAGAATTGCTATTTTTAGCAGTTCCTGGCAGGCAGTGTGGGACCCCTGCTATTTTTAGCAGTATGGCTTTGGCGGTATCCAGAATCACTTCAGAGTTCGTCAGCTTCAGACGGAACAGGAATCGGATGAGTAACGGGAGAAATATTAATATTTAATTGCATTGATTAAATATTAATTAATTAATGATTATAATATAAAGTTATAATTTTAAATTATAACTTAAGTGATTTGTCTTGAGGGGTGCGCCCATCATCAGAAGGGGCCAAATGGACATTTAAATTAATATTAAAATATTTGACGGAGACTATTGAAAATAATAAAAGAATTAAAAGTCAATATTTTAATAAAACCCTATCTTTAAGGAAATCGCACTTTTCAGCATAAGAGTGGATTTGCCTTGGGAATTGAGCATTATGACATTTGATGAATTGAAAATTTGCCAGTCTTGCCAGAGAACGGAGACCTTAGGGTTTGAGTTCGATATTCGTTGGAGAACGAGCCATCTCCATCGAAGCAGTTCAGAGGATGTGAAATAACATCTGATTTATTGCCAGTTGAGAAATTTCTTCATCCAGGAGGAATTACAGAGCATCACAGTTGATACAAACATCGGAGGTTTATTTGTTCACAGAGCTTCAGCATCTATATTCATACAGAGAACATTCATTCATCAGGGCGTACCCTTTCAGAGGATTTAGTCATTGATTTGAGGAAGGCCGTACTTTTGTACTTGCTGTCTTGACACAGCCGTACCACTTGTACTTGGCCGTACTATTGAAGAGAGCCATATCTTGTTCTCCAGAGTCAAACGCCTCAGCTTCTATCTTCTGAGTTTATCTCACAGGGCGCTCCATATCCAGAAGTCTAAATATTGGTCACAAGGGAGCCATACCTTCTGCATTTATTATTGCTGCAGGCCGTACCAGTCTGACCAGGGCCGTACCATCCTCTTTTGTGGTGTATTTTTCAAGACAGAGTAAAACGTCTTCTTTCTTGGACTTCTTTCTTCAGTCTCTGAAGCGCCTAGGAGTCTGGGTCAATTTGCCACCAGAGAACAGAGGGGGAAGGGGAGCTTTTGTTGCAGCCGTACCAGATTCACCAGTTTATTCATTGCTGTTTCAAAATCAGGTTTTCAATATTTTATTGCCTTTTTCCTTGCATGTGTCTGGAACATCATTGTAATCATTGCAGGAGTGGAATATATTGTCTGGCTTCAATATTTGAGATAGTCATTGTTATTTTCCAGAGCTATATATTTTATTTGCATTTATTCTGTATTACTTGCAAAAATCGCCATCTTTATTATTCATGCAAAAACATCAAAAACGGTCAAAAAAACCTAAAACCTTCAGAAAGTCAAACAAAACTGTCAGATCCGGAGAATAGGGGAAACTGGGGTTTCTACAAAAAGGTACTAGTCCCTTTCCATGAGGTGCATGATCATGAATGTTTTGCTTTGATCAGAAACAAGTTGGAGTATTCAATTAAATAATATATTATCAATTTTATCCTCATTAAACTGTAATGACCTTTCAGTTTTAAGCTATCCATTTGACTTCTCATGAGTATATGGATGGTGACCTTTCAGCTTCTATGAAAAATATATAAAATAGGCTCAATTCAAAGCCAATAGATAGAGTGGTAGGCATACATCTCTTCGGATGAGTTTGTCAAGTTGTGGCATACATCTCATCTGATGAGTTTGCCAAATTATATCAGCTCTCCTAAATAGAGTCCAATGGGCATACATCTCTCCTATGAGTTTACCCAAATTGATTGGGGCATACATCTCTCCTACAAGATTGCCCAACTTGTACGGACTCGAGGCAGACGACTCTCCTATGGGATTGCCCAATTTGTATGGATCAAGGGCTTACGTCTCATTCACGAGCTTGCCCAAGATCTGTAATATCTTTCATATCTTGAATAAAACGATGTTTTTCACTTTTGTCTATTATAATTTACAATACTTCCAGCACCTCACTGAGTATTGTCCCCCAAAATTCACAAAAAAATTCGGATTAGTGGTATCAGAGCCAAGTTGGTTTTTCACTGGAGACGGCACAATCAATTTCCATGTCAAGGGGTCCATCTCTAGTAGCTTGAGTAGCAGTTGCAGTTCTGGTCTTGACCTCCACAAACTCATTACCCCCTTCACACGAATACATCCCATTCATGTGCCCTCCATTTCATACTCACTCCTTGTGCAAAGGCCTCACAAATTTGTGTCGCTTTAACTTCCAAAACTATGGGGGAAGATGACTAGAATTCTGGTGCAATTGGGTGGCGACAATTCTTCTTTGTCCAATTCTTCTCAAAGCCGCTCCTCTTCTGCAGCAACTTCTTCTTCGTCTTTTGTGGCATCACTGCGTTTGCCACCTACAGAGCCTTCAAATTTTCAGCCCTTGTTCATCCTTGAAGATGAGCATCATAATTACAAGGGTCTCGGTGATGGTTTAAGTTTTTAGGATTGCGCTGAAATCTCCTACAAATTGGAAGTTGACAAGGTTGCTAAAGAGCTTGCGGCATGTGAATTTGGCTTTGCTGAAGAGAATTATGATGGGTGTCATGTTGAGGTTGATTTATATGGAAATCCAGGCAATGTCAGAAATTTACAATCGTCCTATTCATATTTATTCATACAATATGGAGCCTATCAATATATTTCATGGGTCTTGCAATACAGATTTGCCTCCTATTCGGCTTAGTTATCACCGTGGTAATAACTACAATTCTCTTATTGGTCCACATTGATTAGCAATGGGTGCAAGCCTTGGCTTGAGCAAGAGGCAAATATAGATAAGGATCAGGCGAAGGCTACATTAAAAGCACAGTAGGACCAACAATCGAGAATGCTCTTTTAGTTGAGGGTCGCTTCTACTCTGATTTGGAGCTAACGAAGAAGGAGATTGAATGCATGGTTATGGAGGGTTCATGGGCTAAATATCTTCGTTCCATTGAACAACATGGTGTCAGAGAGTTCTCCATATTTGGAGCTGAACCTTCATCTTCTAGTGCAAGAACATCCACAAATGAACATAGGACTTAGCTTGGAGATTTTCAAGTTATTCCAGATTGTGTAGTCACAAGCAGTGTGCAGACTGTTCTATTCATGGGTTGCAATTATGCAAGGGTGATGGAAACATATAACATCTTTCATGATGCTATTGATTCTATGGTCTTTTATCTTCTAGAGACTACACTAGGCAATCTTGGAGGGCAAAGCATATATAGGGTGTAAGGGAAATGCTAGCAGCATTGTTAACAGACAGTCTTCGTAAGCATTTGACTCTTAATAGCTTTGTATATAGGTAGAGATCCATTTCTTTCATCTCCCCGTATCAAGCATAATGTACAACAATGCCAATCTAGTCATTGACGTCTTGCCACCCAAGGTTGACTCCTCTATTTCGCTTCTTTCGCAATCCGAGAAGCTCGATGTGACTTATTCTGATATCAATGGATGCTACATGTTGGCGTTTCAATTAGCACCTCTGGAGTGCTTATTGGAAATAGACAGCTATGCACAAAATTAACTGCTCTTCAAATTTGGAGGGGAAGCTCCCTCTTTTGTTGATGGTTGCATAAAAGTAAAGTGAACTAGGTTCCTATCTTTTTTACTCAGCGGCAAGGCACAAGGGTGATAAAACACATGCGTTGCAACTAAGGTTTTCTCTGGTTTTTGCAGATCTTAACTACAACTAGGTTAACTTTTAATCTATCCTAATTCCTCAAGAAAAACAAAGCAAGAGGATATAGGAGCTATTTGGGAATGGCTCGATCACTTAGACGAACTGTCTCTCAAAATGCATCCGAAGGCTCTAAACTTCCAGATTTATGCCGAAATAGAACTCATGCAAGTAATCATTAAACGGTAGGCTAGATCTTAGGATTCCCAAGGAGGCGCAATACACTTTCCGAGGTGTAGGCTGAAATGTAGACTATTAGAAACAACTTATAACGATAATCCTACTCTCTAAATTCCCAAGGAGGCGCAGAGCTCTTTCCGAGGTATAGATTGAAAGAAAGATTATTTGGAACAACATACAATGACAAAACTTGAGACATTTGGATCAAAGGCATGTGGTTCTCCTGATTTATTATCTCAACTTCAATCAAAGATTACACTTTGGGACAACAACTTGTGTGAAAGAAACAGTCACACAACAAGCGATTGACCAATAACACATGCACATATATTGAACACACCTATTTGAATAGAAAGAACACAAGCTGTGCTCAACGTTTAGCTATAACAAATACAATTCAAGAATATATACTAAGCGAACAAAGTCAAAGGCTTTTGAGTTCAACGTTTGATGTTGAAGCAATCAAGTTTAGGCGCCAACACTTGATTGAGGAGTCAATTTGCCTGATCAAGAGTTCACAGAGATGATTTCCACCAATTTAGGGATGCTTTAGACATGAAAAGGCTTTCAAAATAGACAACTTCAATCAACTGGGCCTATTTTGACTTTAAGCGTCCCAGTTGAGGAGTTGAACATATTTTATCCTCTTTTTTGTGACGAAATGCCTCTGTTCGATCCTTGATTCTGGTTGCTTGGTTGATCCTGAAGTGTTGCTGACAGATCCATTGCAGAGTTGGATCAACTATGAAGAGGTGTGCTCGGGAGTTGCAAAGCTTAATACCTGAATTTGATGCCTCAAATTCTTGGGCGCCTTTTCTTAAAAGGGTGCATTTTCTGTCAAACTTAGTCAATTTCTTGGATGCTTTTCAATTCCTCCAATTTGACCTTCAGTGCTTTGATCCAAGATCACCGATGGCTGATGTTTCCGGTGAACGTGCCGAGATATGGAATGGATTACTAGTTCAGTTTTGCAAAGGATGATTGGCCTCGCACGTTCTAAAGGTTGGTTTAGAGGTCTTAAAAGCTTGGGCGCCCCTGGCCTGCAAGGGCACCTTTGACCATAGATTACATAATCGCCGAGTATTTTCCGAGTGGATGATTAATCGCCAGATTTTAAGCCAAACGATTATTTTCTGCCTTTACTCGCCAAATGCGACAGTAGTTTTAATCGCTGAATTTTGCCCTCATTTTCGCGCGGATATTTCAGGGTTTTCATGCGTTTTTTCTATGTTCGTTTTTATTCTCGCGTTTCTACATTTTTTTTCTTCGTTTTTTGCCGCCATTTCGTCTGTTTTAGAGCTGTTTATTGCCTGCTTTCGTCGCCGCTCTTGGTTTCTCCTCCTCCAAACTCTTCATCGCTGGTATTAACCTAGTTTCCGCTACAGCCTGAAAGTAGGGTTTCAAAATTTTCGACGAGCGCTTTAGAGTATGTTTATTAAAATGAAAATTACGGCCAAGATCCTAATAACGAGCACATTTAGGTTTTAACAGTATAGATTTAAGATTAGCTTAATTATTATATAATGTATATTTTATATAATAAAAAATAAATTATAAATAATATAATTATATCACTTATTAATATTATATATTATAGTTTTTAACAAAACTATTAAATACATACATAAAATTATTTAACTAATAGTTAATTATTATTATATTTTTAATATAATACAAATGAGCACATTTAGGTTTTAAAATTATGACATCATAGTTAAGTATATATTAGCATAATTAATATATAATATATATTTTAAATTTTTATATAATAAAAAATAAATTATGAATAAAATAATTATACTACTTATTATTATTATATATTATATTCTTTAACAAAACTATTAAATACATATATAAAATTATTATAATTAATAGTTAATAATTATTATATTTTTTTTTAAAGAAATTTTGCTACTTTTAAATTGCCGAGTATTTGCCGAGTATTTTCCGAGTCATTGCCGAGTATTTTCCGAGTCAAAAATTTTGGGCTTGCCGAGTACTCTCCGATTCCGAGTATGTAAACTATGCCTTTGACCTTTGGTGTTGTCATTTTCAGTTTGCAACCTTTCACGAACAACTCCAGTTTGATTTCCGTTGTCAGATGTTTGATTTATCTGTTGAATCTGCTGATGATGTCATTGCTGGGATTGATTAAGACAGAGGACTTCTTGGAGGTTACAGAGCTTGAAGACTACATCTGATTGCCCAAAAAGTTGGGCGCCTATTTCTAGGAAGGTGCAATTTCCTTAACACTTAGCCAATTCTTTGTGTTCTTCATTTTACCTTTGTTTCCAATATTTTACGCTTGGTCTTCGTTTGCGAATGCTTGATAGGCCCCGTGAGCTTGCAACTGGATTGATTGCGAAGTTGGAAGGATGTTGAGCAGATGCCTTGTAGAAAGCAGTTGCTGAAAACCACAATAGGTGGCTCCAAATGATGGGCGCCCTTGGCCTGCAAGGGCACCTTTGACCTTTGGTGTTGTCATTTTCAGTTTGCAACCTTTCACGAACAACTCCAGTTTGATCTCCGTTGTCAGATGTTTGATTTATCTGTTGAATCTGCTGATGATGTCATTGCTGGGATTGATTAAGACAGAGGACTTCTTGGAGGTTACGGAGCTTGAAGACTACATCTGATTGCCCAAAAAGTTGGGCGCCTATTTCTAGGAAGGTGCAATTTCCTTAACACTTAGCCAATTCTTTGTGTTCTTCATTTTACCTTTGTTTCCAATATTTTACGCTTGGTCTTCGTTTGCGAATGCTTGATAGGCCCTGTGAGCTTGCAACTGGATTGATTGCGAAGTTGGAAGGATGTTGAGCAGATGCCTTGTAGAAAGCAGTTTCTGAAAACCACAATAGGTGGCTCCAAATGATGGGCGCCCTTAGCCAGTAGGGGTGCTTTTGCCTTGTTTGACTACAGTCTTTGATGATACTTGCTTTCAACATCTTCTGTCTTCGCCTTCGTTTGTCAGTGATTGACGAATCAGGTGAACTTGCTTGATGAAGCATTGGAAAACCAATAGAATCACGAAGGAGATGACTAACTTGGCAAAACTTGATGACTCTCTTTGACCTTTTAACTTCATGGACGCCCCTAGCCAGCAGGGGCGCGTTTGGCTGTAGTTTCATCATTTTCTTTGAAAATTCTCATCTCTTCGTGCTTTGCGGTCACCGTGAAGCTTGAATGGTTTGATCATGTTGTCGACGATGTGAACGCATTCACTGTATCAATTGCTTTCACCATGCTGCGTGTACAGGTGCTTGAAAAATGACTAAGGCATTGTCTGCACAACATCTTTTCTTGTAGCAAGGTGTGCATTCTCTAGACTTAGAATATTTTCAGCATTTTTCACTTTTGAAAATCCCCTCCATTGCGGAGCATCTTTTCGAGCATCTTTCGCCATGGATTCTTCCTCGAAGCTTTTGAGGCTTAGATTTTGATACCTAGTATTGGCCATTTGCCATTAATGGTTGCAGAGGTCCTAACTTTTCTCCTGAAAAAAATGAAGTAGACCCACCAAAGTAAAACAAACTTTTTGGTGATTTTGACTTGACTGGTGTGATCGTGAAGTCAAATTATCCTATCAAAATCATTTTCAACTAATTCTGGAAAGGTCCTATTTTCAGGGGTTTTCGTAAAAACAGGGGTACGAAACCCTAATTTTCAAATTTTTAGAAATTTGCAAGTATCTTCCTTGACATAAACCCACAAAAAGCCTATGTTTTGTTTAACTTAAAATGGACTTTTGACAACAATTTTACATGATTTAGATCATTTTAATCAAAATGCCTTAATTGAAGCAAAATTTTTTTTTGGGTACAACACTACATACAAAAACAAGAGATCCGCAAGGTGGTGGAGCTACCGCTAACACACCATGATCTTTATAAGCAGATTGACATTGATGCTCCCCACAACGTGCTTCTCTACAATTTCAATTTCTTAGTCTTCCTCTGCATCTCAACGGTCATTTGGGTTTGGCGGTGTTGCTTCGTCTTCTTCAACCATCGCTGCAACTTCGACTACATTTCCTTTATTTCGTGAAGCAACTGCACTTGGCAATGGGGCCCATTGCCCTTAAAGGGGGGAGGAATGATCAGAAACAAGTTGGAGTATTCAATAAAATAATATATTATCAATTTTATCCTCACTAAAGTGTAATGACCTTTCAGTTTTAAGTTGTCCATTTGACTTCTCATGAGGATATGGATAGGGACCTTTCAACTTCTATGAAAAATGTATAAAATAGACAGAGTGGTAGGCATACATCTCTTTGGATGAGTTTGTCAAGTTGTGGCATACATCTCATCTGATGAGTCTGCCAAATTATATCAGCTCTCCTAAATAGAGTCCAATAGGCATACATCTCTCCTACGGGATTGCCTAACTTGTACGGACTCAAGGCATACAACTCTCCTATGGGATTGCACAATTTGTATGGATCCTGGGGTGTACATCTCATTCACGAGGTTGCCCAAGATTTGTAATATCTTTCATATCTTGAATAAAACGATGTTTTTCATGTTTTTCACTTTGTCTATTATAATTTACAATACTTCCAGCACCTCGCTGAGTATTGTCCCCCAAATTCACAGAAAAATTTGGATCATGCTTTGTTTAAATGAAGCATGCTTGTTAGATTGTATACATTTTAAGGTCTGTATCTAATGAAGTATCCTATACACAGGTTTACCCCATGGCTCATTTGGAATAACCCTGATAAAGTACAAGCTAAATTTTTGAATTCAGCTATGGAATTCACCCAAGGACCTGTACATGCATAAAACCCATCTTGAATAAGCTCTTGCCAATTTAACAATTTTACTCTAAAGTAGTTGCAAGAATAATATATTGCTCCTAGTTTTAAATGATTCTACTATTAAAACTGTATTACATAAGTGCATTTTAGAGGCCAAGCAAGATGAAATCCATTTGATTGAGGGTTAGACTCGGTGATTGAAGTTGATTGAGATATAACCCACAAGACAAGTCTGGTGAACTCAATCATCTAATTTGACATTGAGTTCAATTAGGGAGTTGACTAGGATGGTGACTAGAACTAACTTTCCAATTTTTTTTTGTATTAGATATAGTAGATCAAAAACTTTACATAGATTGCCTAGCAGATATTTAGGTTACAGTTTATACAAAAAAAAACATACTCAGGCCATGTCGAATAGTTCCATATGACAGTTACATAAGATTTCCAGTTTACCCGAGAATTTACAGAGCATATATCAAAAAAGACATATTCTGAATACAGTTATACATATAGCGTGTTAACCATTCACTTCTAACCAATGTGACTTTGGCTGCTTTCTTCCATTCTGTCTCCACTAGCATTTCTGGCAGAAGGCTGTGCATTAGAGATAACTTCCTCCGAGTCTGGGTTATTGCCTCCTTCCACCTGGATTCTAACATTTTGGATTGCCCTTGGTTCATTTACTCTTGGTTCTACTGCCCTTCGAGCTGCAACTTCATTTAAAAATCTTTGAAACTCCCCTAGAGCCCTTAGGAAAGTTTCTGAATATTCCTGATTGTGGTGCCAAGTATGCCTGTATTTCACCTCTTCCTTGTTGACCAGTACTACACCATCTCCAATCAGCCTCATCGGATTTGGCCATAGAGATTTCCATTGTCATGGTGACCTGCAAAACAATGTTGAAGAAGGGGAGTTTTTTTGGAAAACCAGTAAGTGCCCTCTTGGAACCCTTAAACTTATCCTCATTCCTTGCCTTCCAGATGTGCTAAAGATTCTTAGTGGTTAAACAATCCCAAAACACCTTATAATCATTTTTAATTGCCTTATCATTAATTAGGACATCTTTCCAAATGATTTTGTCATTATTATTGCAAATCAACAATTCATTGCAGAAAATTTTCCAAATTTGTTTAGCATACAAACAATCAAAGAAAATATGTTTAACAGTCTCAAGAGTTCTACAAATACTACAGATATCTACTTCATTGTGATTAGTTTTATATGGTACCTTTTGTAGGATAGCAAGCCACCTGAAACAGGCCTTTTTGGGCTCTTTTATATTATGCCAGACAGAGTTAAACACATTATGCCATTTTTATCAGACAGTGAAATATTCCAGCAGTTATTCAAATAATCAGTAACAGAAGAATCACTAGTTAAGGTCTTATATATTACTTTTTCTTTGATTTCAGGGAGGACAGTTCCATCCTTCCACCTAAGATCACTAGAAAGATCAAGGTTATCATCAGTATCTATGGGGAAGACTGTATTCTTATAGGCTTCCAGCAAGGTGGTGAAATTCTACGGTTGGATTCAGGGAGATTGAATTCAACAGCCAAGATATCCCAATTTTTAATCTGTCCATTGACTAAGATGTCCTTAAAGGTATGGATACCTTTTTGGGACCACTTTCTTGCAGAGCAACCTTGTGGCAAGGTAAGTGGTTTGGATTTGTGCTCCAAATTCCACCATATGGAGCTGAAGACTTGACATTTTTTGTTGTTATTTATAGTAAGTTTGCACAGATTGAAATCTATGATATGCTTAATTAACTCCCAGGCTTTCCATATGCTCTTGAAGACAAGGGAACCAGCTGGGGACATAGGATGTTTGCTGATGAGAATATCACTTATGGGCAATTGTTTCCATGCCTTAGCATGCTTGGGGGTGGCTAGTTGTATGTTATTTCTGACTAGAACCTTCCAAGGTTCATTGCCTATCAGTGCTTCAGTAATCCACTTTGTTGCCAAGGCAATTCCATGGAGCCTTAGATCTTTTAGACCAACACCACTCTGAGATTTGTCAAGGCAACAACATTCCTATTTTATAGTGTTTTTTATTTTTACCTTTCTCGTCTAACCATAAAATATTCCTGATCTTTTTCTGAATATCATTAACCTGATAACTGCTAAAGAACCAAACAGAAGCAAAGTAGATGCTATAGGAAGTGAAAATCTTTTGACAAATTTGGATTCTCCCAGCCAAGGACAAGTATTGTTTATTCCATTTGTCAATTTTCCCTTCAATTTTTGATTTGATCTAGAGCCACATTTCCTTTAGATTTGGATTGACAGCAAAAGGGATCCCCAAGTAATAAACTTGTTTAGATGGACTACCCCACTGGAATTCATACTTTTTGTCCCAATCAGTGGGGGATTCTTGCGATGCCAATAGGATGGATTTAGCCATTGAAATTTTAGCTCGAGATGCCTTACAAAACAGCTTAAGTTTTCCAAGCATTGAATCCATATTGCTTTCTTTTAAAATAAAAAAAATAGTAGTATCATCTACAAACTGAATATTTGTTACCTCATTCTGATCTGGGAGTTTTATACCCCTGACTCTAGGTGACATAGTGTTTTCCCTTAGAAGGTAATGCAAGGCATCGGATGCAATGACAAACAAGGTAGGTGCCAAAGGGCAACCTTGTCTAATAGATCTTTCCAGGTTAAAATCCTCTGAAAGTGAGCCATTCACATCAACCTGAGCCATCGCATCCTTTAGTAGTGTATCTACCTTTTTACAGAAGAATTTAGGGAATCCAAAAGCCTCAAGGGTTATCCTTAGGAAACCCCATTTGACTCCCTCATTGGCTTTTTCAAAATCAATCAGGAGCATAGCAACATTTTGTTTAGAATACCTTGCCCATTCCATCGCCTCCCAACTTGTAATCAGGTTTTGCAGGATGTATCTTCCTTTTATGAATCTGGTTTGGGTATTGTTAATAAATTTGAGCAGAACATTGACCAACCTGATGGCAACTACTTTAGCCAAAATCTTATAAGAAATATTTAATAATGTAATTGGTCTCCAATTTCTTATTAGTGTTTTATCACCCCCTTTTGGTAATAGCTTTGTAACACCTTTATTGATGTTTCTCCCCAATGAACCTTTTTCCAAGGCTTCTTCATATACCTGAAGTAGATCATCACAAATCCATTCTGAGAAGGTTTTATAAAACTCCATAGGCAATCCATCCCATCGTGGGGATTTATCATTATTCATGGAATCGATAGCATTCTTGATTTCATTTCTAGTTATCTTTGCCTCAAGCTTTGATGCATCCTTGACAATGATTTTTCTGGGGATGAGGTTTTTTACAAGCTCTCTAGCTTCCTAGCCACCTTCATCCCTATTTTTTGGGGTAAAAAGCCTTTGAAAGTAGTTATGGAATTGCTTTAGAATTTCCTCCTGAGAGGTAAATATCTTGTCCTCATTGCAGATTTGGTCTATTTGTTCTTTGAAACTTTTTTCTTTTACAAGTCTGAAGAAGAATTTGGATCCCTTATACCCATAGTTTAGCCAATTCAGCTTGGCCCTTACCTTTGCCCCATGAATCTTATGGGTCTGGAACCTCTTCATTCTGTCTTTGGCAAGGACAAGATCTTCACATAGCCTTTCATTTTTGGGGTCCAATTGGATTTCAGACTCTGCAATAAATAGTTTGTCATGAAGCTCTTTCTCTTCTCTCCTATTATCCATTGCCTTTTTTTTCCCTATAGTTTGGAAGAGTTTCATCCAACTTAGAACATTCTGATCCCACCTTTCAATTGCTGTCAAATCCTTTAACAACCACTTGTTGATTTCCTTGAGAGAAAAAATGGCATCTCTACAGTCATCATCTTTCAAGAGACGGGTATTTAGCGTGAAGCACTCCCTATTTTGGTTTTCCTTGGGCCTACTTTTGTTAATAACTAGACTTGCCTTTATAGGGTGATGGTAAAATAGGGTGTATGGATATACACTTACTTTAACACCATCATTATTTGGGATAAAGTTGATCAGGCCCCTATTGGAATTGAACCTGTCCAGTCTACAATAGATCCTTTTGTTCCCTTTTTGGGAGTTACACCAAGTGAACCAAATCCCTTTGCAGTTCTTTTTGTCTCCTTCCATGGGGTCAACAAACCCCAACTTTGCCTTCATCTTTTGCCAGTAAAACTTATCACTACCCTTCCACCCCATATCAAGACCACCCCATTTATCTTCAAGCTGCTCAACCATATTAAAATCACTACCCAAGATCCAGGGTATGTCAGGTAGGCCGACAAGCCATTGCTAGAGTTTAATTCTTTCTCTGTGATCATTGGGGGCATAGATAGAACAAATGCCAACTTTATCCGAACCTTTTTTAAAGATAATCCATACTGCTCTGTTACAGGGTGAGTTGCCTTGGCTGGTAACACATTGAGACCACTGTTTGGAGATTAAAATGGCAACACCCCCCCTCCCCCTCTCATGCAGAGTGGTGAAGTATGAGGAGTTATTCCAAATGAATTTTAAATGTTTCTAGAGTGAAACCAATGACTTTGGTTTCTTGAAGTAGAACAATGTCCTTTTGTTTCTTGAGGTTCATAAAGCTGCTTACAATATACTTTTTGTCAAGGGATTCGAGACCCTTGACGTTCCAGGAAATGAAATTAAGATTCATTTTCAACATTTAGAGGGGTTGCTTCTACTCCACTCTTGAAAATTTCAAAGCACTTAGACAATTTTAACTCAACTTCACTCTCTTGCAAGTAGGCATTTGTATTATTATGCTTGTTTTCTTTCTTTTATTTTTGGCAAACTGAACTCTTCCACCATTAAAAGATAGGGACTTCCCATACTTCTTGGGTCTTCCTAGGCCAACTTGGGCCTTAGGCACATGGCCAGGTTGCTCAAAAGTGATATTCTCAATAGTTTGGCATCCTATGTTCACGGCTGTTTCTAAATCATCTTTGTCTTTTACCATGGAGCTTTTGACTTCTTTATTTTTGTTTCCTTTAGGAATATTTTTATCATCCTTCTTTAGATCCTTCTCATATTCTAGCTTAGGAGTGTTACTTGTGGCTGTGCCATCCATAATAGTCTCAGTTTCAAGCCCACGGGGGGAGCTAGCAACTTGGTTGGGGACCTCAAGAGGGCCATCTGCTGGTGAGTTGGATAAGGTGTCTTCTAGAATAACAGGTCTAGGGGAGCCCTTTAGCCAACGAGAATTCATGCCCTCCAACTGAACAAGGGAAGTCAAAGCCTTACAATTGCCCAACTCATTGGTATTATTATGATTACCCAGATGGGGCTTTTGGTTAACTGGCTGGTGACATTGAGGAGTTTCTCCCCTAGCTCAGACACAAGCACCCCTGATAGGGTTGCCACCCTATCATCCTCAACCAAAACACTAGCGGCCTCTGTATCTAGGTTTGAATTGAGACCTTCAAGGTTAGGCTTGTAGGCCTCAACATTTGAATTATAACCTGAAACCTCATTGATAGAATTATGATTATTAACATTCTCCTTAAGAAATCTTTCCTCAATTCTTTTCCTAATTTCCTTCATGACAATTTATTGGGCATTAATCTTTTTTAGGAAGATCTTTGACTCAGTTGGGGGCGGGGTGGCGGGTTTATGACCCACCATGGGCATCTCTTTATCTTTTCGAGGTTCAGCCATACTCATATCAAGATTTAGATTAGGGGCAGTAATATTTTATGAGAGGAGTTCAAAAGAATTCTTTAGGAACAAAATGTTGGGTTCTAGAGGTGCTAGGATCCCCCTTGGCAAAATTGTGCCCACACCTTTCGGATTACCAGTCTGGGTCTAGATTGAGTCAGCCTCCTGAGCCTCCTCTCC
The DNA here is from genome assembly GCA_007258455.2 of Sequoia sempervirens. Classification (NCBI taxonomy): domain Eukaryota; kingdom Viridiplantae; phylum Streptophyta; class Pinopsida; order Cupressales; family Cupressaceae; genus Sequoia; species Sequoia sempervirens. Next base: position 27,490 of record VDFB02066475.1, read on the forward strand.
AAGAGTTGGTGAAAGATGCTCGTCTTTGTTAGTTTGAGGATCAGAAATGCAATAAGTAGAAATCACAACACTTGAACAATAAACACAACAGTTTACCTTGGGAAAACCCTCCTACTCGAGGGAGAAAAACCCAACAAATAGTATCTCATATATATCATATAAAATTGCAGAATACTGCTTACAATCAGGCCTTGCACAAGGCTGAGTATATACAATGAATGGAGACACTCCTCCATGAATGGTAACACTTCTCTTTGAGAATGGATCTGCTGCAAGGGAAGGCGAACTGCTGAAGAATGCCGATTTGGAATAAATTGAACTTGATGATTTGAATGGAAGAACACCACCTTGTATATATACCAAACTAGGCAACCTTTCATCTAGGTCGGCCTCTTTGATTTAAATAACAAATATAAAATATCATTAATTAACAAGGCTGACCTGCCTTGATAATTATTTATTATCTTAATTATTTTTACTTAGGAGAAAAATATCTCCCTAAGCTACAAACACGAACAGTCTTGACTCAAACCTGGTTGAGGGGCCTGATTTTCAGGGCTCGGGTTAGCCCTTGGTTTCTTGACCGAATTTGGTTTCTGTTGCCCATTATTTGCTTTTTTCTTGATTATCGGGCAATTCTTTCAAATGTGGCCCTCCTTCCTACAAATAAAATAGGCGTTTACTCCACCCAAGACTTCCAGAGGGCATGAAATTAGTTTTCCCTCATCTTCAATGACAATTTTGCCAGGGATTTCTACCTCGGGGGTGAGGGGGACGAGAACACAGGCGTTCAAGTGGGGAAGAACCGCTTTGGCTTCATCGACTCTCACCACACCTCCTAAGGGAGCGAGCAATAGGGGAATAATTATCCAGAATTCGGGGGGGAGGTTCTTAATAACCACCCACCTAGGGCAAGAAAGCGCAAGAACCTACTCGGCAATGGTCTCAAAAGACCAGGCTATAGCTTTGAAAGTACAGCCCCCTATATTCTAGTAGGGCTTTGCAAGAACTTTCTCTTTCATTGAATGATCTTTTAGAAATATGACAAAAAGACCCTTTTGAAAAAGTCTACAAAAACTTAATTGAATTCCAAATTTATTAGTCCAAATGCTAGAAAACTAGTTATCCAGAAACTTCCTAGCAGGAACCTTCCTTGTGTCCATCTGTACATGCTTCTCCTGCAGGCTTGACGATGAACTTTGCTTCAATAGGAATTGTAGATTCTTTTTCCTGCAAAACTTTTAAAAACTATTTACCTTGATTGTTTGGGGTTACCACATTTTCTTTCTCATTAACATGGGGCTCGGGGGGATTTGTACCCCCGCTCATTAAATCCATTAAAGAGTTGAATGCCACAAACGATTATAGAACATGTAACTAGAATAATCTTTGTAGACAAAAGTGTGTGAAACAAACACTCACACCGCAAAGATAAACACTAGAATCCAGGGCACACCAAAGGTAGTTAATGCGGAGAAAATTCAAGGGTACGCAGGAACATACACAGATACAAACCTTTGTGGGGGAGGGCACTGCCTCCCCCTCCCCTGCACTTGGCAGTGGCCAAGCCCTATGCTTGCAGCCCAATGCAGACTTTCAGTGCCTTTCCCTGAAAATGGACTTTTTGAAATTTGTCAACTTTCCAGTTTTACTGCATGAAGTGGATATTATGAATTATCCAGTATTTCAAAATTATTTTCATAATCAAATGGTCAAAATTAAGCTACCTTGGTAAATACAAATGTTATACACCAATTTTCCCTCTTAAATTTGACAAGGTAAGTAAAGAGGAAATATAAGTCTATCTGTTATTAAGAGTTGCTTCTATGTTCCTCCAGTACAGATTCCTTCCACAAATGAAAGTTGTGAGGAGTGCGAAGAGTAGCTCTGATACTAATTTGATTTGAGCTTTGGAATTTATCCAAGGACTCTATGAATACATAAGATCCATCTACAATAGACTCTTACCAATTTAATAGTATGTCAGTTAAGCAATTGCAAGAATAATAAAATGTTTCTACAATTAAATGATTCTAGCCTTAACATTGCAGTACGTGAGTGCCTTTTTATAGGCCAAACAAGATGTAATCCTCATTGAATGCTGACTAAATCTAATATCAAGTTAATCCATTGATTGAAGGTGTTTGAGAATTAACCCGTAAGATGAGTGTAGTAAAATTTGCCATCCTATCTAAAATTAAGTTGAGTTAGGAGTGAATTAGGGACCTAACTACTACTAGCTTTTAGTTCTACTACATGTGAATATTATGAATTATCTACAATTTGAAATTAATTATTTGCTTAATCAAACAATTTAACTTAAGCTGCCTAGGTAAACTGGGTAAACTTAGAATAATAAGGTACATAAACTAAGTTACCGAATCAGAAATGTTTGTGGGTATGGCTATTGGGTATGGTATGACTATGATGATATGGCAAAATTAATTTGAGGGCTGGGTATGTTATGGGTATGTCCATACAACACACGCACACACACACACGTATATATTATTGGAAATATTGTCATTGATGTCAAAGACACTCAGTGGAGATTGTTGGCAAAGTTTTCATTGATGTTAAAGTGAATAGTCAATATCAAATAAAGGATTGCAATTTGTTTTATAAAGAACATATATATACAATGTATGCTGGCTGACTTCCTCAGTAACACACAGGAAATATATTCCAGAAATAACAAATGAATGATTTGCATATCAAGAGCAGCAATCAGATTAAGAAGCAGACCATTATAAATACAGTATTAAGATAAGAGTATTTGCAGGCTTGAGTGAAGACATAGAAGACAAAATCAGATATACATATATATGAGATTGTCCAAGAATGAAATATTATATATTGAAGAAGGAAGCAAATACACTTACGAAATCAGCAATTATAATTAAGACAAATAGAAGGGAGCAAAATTCATCTATGAAAAGCAGCGAAGGATTTAAGGAAGTGAATAAGACAAAAAACAAATAAGAATAATATCTTTCTGAATATTAAAACAAAAAATTTCTGTGCAGCACATAAGACAAAATACAGAAAAAACAAAATACATAAAAGACAAAAAAAAGAGAAAGACAAAGTCAAAAAGTGATACTAAAAGTAATTGAAATGGTGCGAGCAGTTTGAAGAGGTACCATAAAAATTTGAAGAGGAGCGATACCTTAATAAAAAGAAAGATACGATTTTTGAATAGAAGCCTCCATCTCTAATGGTGCGATTTAATTTATGAAGTGGAACAACTTATGTTTATTAAAATCTGAAGTGGTACGTTTTGTTAATTAAAATTCAGATTTTAATAACTGGGTGCAATTTGGGATTTGAAAAGATGCAAAACTAAAAAGTGAAAGAACAGATTTTTGAAGGATATGTTCTTTCATCAAAGGGTACAATTTATGAATAGCATATATAGAAGAGTTTCAAATCAGATTTGCAAGGGAGTGTGGAGATTAGATGATCTATCATATAAACACCAACTCAAATATAAGAAGAAAATATAGAAGGCAGATTTGTATGAAGGAAATATTGAAGTAAGATGTATGAAGAATAAATATTAAGGAGTTTTATTCAAGTGTGTAAAAATGTATATCATCTGAAGAGCAGATTGTGAAGAGAAAAGATAAAAGCTATCAATGAATAATTTTGAGTATAAGATAGTAGTGTTCTGTGTGTGAGTATATGTTGTGTATGGAGAGTGAATAAGGGTTTGAGTTTTATAATGAGAACTTAAAAGATATCTACAGAATTTGAAAGATATTTAAATGTGAGTGGAGAAAAAGAACAACAAACACATCATATACACCAGAATTATGAAGACTTTATAAGCATATTTATGGAAGATTATGGACAGATCTGTGAGAGTATATGAACAGATTTATGGAAGATTACATGAGCAGATAGAAGAGCAGAATTTTCTTGAGTATAAAAGCACATCCATGAAGAGTATATGAGTAGACTTGACAAGGGGCTGATTTAAAGAGGAAGATATATGAATAATTGCATCAAGTTGAAGATATCATTAACAAGAAGATCTTTATGAAGGCATAGAAAGAGTTTGTCATCAATTGAAGAAGACATAGTTTGTGAAGAGGAATATATGACAGATCCATAGAGAAGATTATAGGAATATTTGAGCTGAATTGTCCATCATCTGTTGAGGAGCAACATTAAAGGTGGAGTATTATTCTTGATATCATTATCTTTGCTAAGTTGGTGCTTGGCAAGCGTAGGTTGGTGCCTACGAATGTTAGGGGTTGATACTCCTTGTAGGTTGGTGCCTACTAAACCAGATTAAGGGGTTGGTGCTCCTTGTAGGTTGGTGCCTACTAAACTGTGAAAGTTGGAGATTCAAGTAGGTTGGTGCCTACATTCATTGTAAAGCTTATATAATTCATAAAGTACATTATTTGTACTGTGGTTTTATTCTGTAAGGGTTTCCACGTAAAATCTTGGTGTCAACTTGTTCATATTGTGATATTCTTGGAGTTTGAAGTTGATAAAAAGTTTAAGAGGGTAAAAGTTTGTTGATATACTGATTCACCCCCCCCCTCTCAGTATATCTTTGTGCTCTTCATATATATGTTTGTATATATATATATATATATACTGTATTAATTTAATATTTATCATGAAATTTATACCAATTTATATTAGAAAACAGTATGATAAAAATTAAAAAATCAGTATGATAAATTTACAGTGCTATAAGTATGATAATATAAAAATTAAAAAACAGTAGATAAGCTACATTATGATTAACAATTTAATATTAAGCGTAGTGACTTTCACATTAGTCTTGTTTGTGTGAGTTGTTACTTCTTTATCTATTTTGAATCCATACCATAGAAAGTTGCACATGATATAGTATTAAGACATATACAGGTGCAGGTTTAGGCTTAGTGTTAGTTATTACAGTAGATGAGGTTAGACAGATACATTAATAAGATATATATAGTAGCATTCTGTTATTACTGTGTCTCTTATCTGTTATTGCTGCTAACATAAAATGGGAAATGCTGTTTGCTGATGCTAGAACATGTTATCACACACGATATACCTGTTTTCTGTTGATGCAATGATTTAAACATATGAAATCTA
>VDFB02066476.1:0-21355 GCA_007258455.2 Sequoia sempervirens
GATTAGTGATGATTCTAAGCTACATGCATATTGGATATATTCCAATATACTAATTTGGTGATTGTTGTACAGGAATAAATGCTAATAGAAGGAAGGGAGAGGCATCAAAACCCTTTTTGTTAGATATCAAAATTTTCTTTTAATTTTGATATCAATGATGATATTGTTGTGTTTTGTTGACTTCTTTGACTCTAGAAACCAAGCATGTTTGGATTTGAAGTTGTGGCTAGGGTTAAGGATTCTCTAAATAGTCGCTAACTGGTGATACTCATTTAATTAGTTTAAAAGGGTCTTATGATGTTGATTTTAACTTCATTTTCATTGTTTTAAATTCCCTATGTATGCACTTAAGGTTTAGGTTCACTTTGGAGAACACAACTTGTCTCACAAATGACTTTTGACCTATTTTTAATTGGATTTTCTAATTTGGACGAAATTGGGGTTAGGGTATTATTTTATTCTCTTGTGGAAGGAATAAGAAGCTTCTAGTGCCATATTCCACACACCTCTTCTTTTTGGGGGCGGTTGTTGGGGGGAGTTTTAGCGGAGGGAAGGAGGAGCAAAGAGAAGAGCTGGAAGAAAAAGGATTTTTGTGGAAGAAGAAGAGGAAGGATCAAGAGAAAGAGTTGTTCAGATAGTGTAGGATCATGATGGGCCAAAAAGTGGTGATATGTAAGTGATATGATGGCCCATGTGGTTGATGACATTTTTTTACCCAAAATTGATGAAACAAAAAGGGTTTTTAAAGGAGATTCTCAACTTTCTACCAATATAAATTATGCTTTACTTTGAATTTAATAAATAATTATTATTCATTTTCTATTTGAATTATGACTAAAGTCCTGATTGATAGGTTGATAGAAAAACATCTATAGCTTTCAAACAGTATCACATTTTTTGAATCTGAAACATGTGTCACATTCTATGCTTCGCATACTATAGGATTAAAAAAAATGAATTTCATAAAGTTTTGACCAAGTTAAGGTGGTCCTATATATGAGTTTTTATATTTTTTAAAAGTTGTAATAAAAAAATCATAATTAATTGTTTACTTGGAAAAAATTACAAAAAAATATGCATCACATCAGACATGAGTCATCTACTTATATCTAAAATATTATAAAAAATAATATTATCATTTTATTGTGGTTAGGGTGGTCAAAAAACACCTACTTATTTTTTACCCGAAATTTAAGTACTAATGCATTGAAATTTCAAATTTTCACCAAATAGATTTTAAAAAAAATAAACCTAGTATTTTAGAAACTACATTCAATTTGCTAGAGATTCTATTCTTACATATTTTTAAAATAATATAGATAACTTATTCAAATTTTTATGTCAAGTTGCCTAACTTTGTTTTTTTGAATTTGCATCGCCACTTAAAGGCCTTTTTTTTCCATGATGATCATGCACATACTTAGTCTAAAGATAAGTCTTCTTAGCTTATTTCTTTCTTTCTTAGTCAATAATATCGATACATTACATTGATCAAATCAGAATATACATATACATCACAGTAATGATATGAAATTACATCATTCAAGGATTACATCAATACAATAAAGCTTCCCAACATGTACGGGAATAATACAATAACATAGAATAACACAACTGAAAAGAATGAGTACAAAGCATCAAGACTGGATCCAACTCTGGCACATCTCTGGAGTCACTACAACTAGTACAACTCTACACAACTCGATCTTTGGCTGGGGACCCAATGGGGTGCATAGCACGTTCCACCTGACCATGTGGAACCTAAGGCCCACCCCCCATGCTAGGAGATGACAAGAAGGACCCACAACTTAAAATAGTCAAAAGAAAAATTGCTAACAAGACTCCATACAAAGGAAACATCCTCTTCTAGAGGTTGAAAACAACAGAAGAGGGAACCAACAAACACACAAGGTTGCTAAAGGGTGGAGTGTCATCACATAAGCTCGACATGGGTTACCCAATGTGGATCTTCATAGGTTACCGTCCCCCTATCTGGTTAAACACTTGCAACCTCAATCGATCCCCGACCCCCATTCTGACTCATGCGAGATCAACATACATTTCAAGAAGACAAGGAAGTTGATATTTTCCATTCCAGGCCTTCCCACTCATCTCTAGCCTAAATGAGCACTTGAGCCATGAGTGAGGCTAACTTATTGAATTAATGTGAGATATTACCCAAACCCCCTAGTTAATTATTAGGTTATAACTGATTAAGGAAACTCTTAATGAGTTACTCGTACGCCACTTTGTGCGCCGAACCCCACTGAGAGCCACTCCCCCCTACTAACAACAAAATCTCAAAAACAGAAACAGGCAAGCCAACTTGCACAAGATACCAAAACAAAGCAAAATAAATACACCAAGTGAGGCATTCACCATATCACACTAGAACTTCATAGTAGACAACTTCCAAGTGCAAGGCTAAAACCCACATAAGCACAAACAAATATAGGATCAATAGTTCACAAATACTTATGCAAACTCTCATGTCTTGATATGGGTTACCCAATGCAGATCCTCCTATGCTGTCGACCCCCATCCTAGGTTACCCAGACAACCTATCTTGATCCCTATCCCCCATACCAACTCTTGCAAGAAGAAAAAATACTCCCCTCCAAACTCTGGAAGACTAACAAACCACAAACACAAAGGTTTCCCCATCAAAGTGACCACAATAGCTTGATCTCATGACCAACATCAAACTCAAAATCAAACAATCACAATGTCAAAATATTCTCAATAATTCATTTATCACAACCAGGTTCCCACTTAAAACCATAACCAAAAAAATATGCATTGCAAAAATTGATACAATCCCCAATAAACAATATAGCATTCAATTCAAGCATCACGAACATGAATACTCGATAGAACAAAATCAATTCCACTCTGAACAATGATCAAACAAATTCATGCATGGGAGAACATTATAGCACCATTTCTAAAACTCATTACATAAACCTAACTTTTCTAACTAAACCATTCACATAATAATACTCAATTACCAATGATAACTATCACAAGTGTTCAAAATAACTAACCATAAAGAGGATCTACAAATCAACTATTAAATGAATATAAGGGAGATCGACATGCAGAGGATCATATAATTCATTCAATTATATAGGCCCTTCATTTATCTAGATATGATTACCAAAATCAATTATTGAATCTACAATCATTCAATTTATCTATACAAGCAACCAAATTCAATTCACTTAATTACCTAAATAAAACCATCAATGCATCCATGAAACATTATTTCCCCAACTCATGTTACTTAATTCACCTAAGTATGAGTAACTCAATAACTCAATTCTCTTTATAGTAATACCCATCCGATTAGAAATTTCAAATTTGAAATCTTTAAATTAAATAAATAACATGCTCTTTCTCCAATCCACTAATTTACCTACTGGGGTTATTCTCCACTATAATTTGAAGCAACTATTAAACAAGCATTAGCTATTAAAAGATATTCTAATTCAATCTACCCACTTTCTCTATTTAATTTTCCAATCTATTTATCTGACAAAATTCAATTAATTACAAAGCAAAGAACTCTTTTCCTAATATCAATACTATATACCAATATATATGTATATATTCCTACATACATATATATAAATACAAGTGTATATATATATATATATATATATATAGTCTTTTACACTAAGAAAACAATATTAGCAAATTATACGAAAAAAGTTACCAACACACTCACACATATATATAGACCAATATATATAAATACATTTACTTTTGCTTACTCTGCTGTCTATGTCAGCTCATTTTATCATCAACATATCTGACTATTCATAGACACATCCACATAGTTATGTATATAAATAGATATATGTATATGACTATCAAGTATCGATAATATCAATAGACAATTCGAAATCATATAACATCTTACCCCATCAACATAATTTCATGGTGTCAATAAACGAGGACAAAACACTATTTATTGCCTAACGCAGGGTATAAAACATAGCCATGAGATATCAACTCCAGCCTCTAAGGGGATGTGCCAAGAGGAAAATGTTTTTTCTATCGAATACCAACATGCAGTACCTAAACATAAACTTCCACGAGAGATTGGAATACTCTATTTTATTCTATGGAGTGCAAGGATGAAAGAGAACACAGGCTTAAAGCAAGGCAGCCAGTCGTAAGAGGCAGGGGACAACGATGCAAAAAGGAGGGAGTTTGCAGATTGAACCACTTACCAATCCAATTGGCACAAATCGAATGCCTTGGGTTTACTACAAATTTTCAATAAAAGAGGCATAAAGAGAGTGTTGAACTCCAGGAAGAACTAGCAAATTTCCTTGGTAAACGTTAAATCAACCTCTATGTCAATCCTTGCAGCGACAGCCTTCCAAAGCGTGCACAATGAGAACCAGCGATGGAGAATATTGGAGGAGGGGCGCTAGAGGTTTCGCATGAAAACAACAAGAAATTTCCATTTCATCTCCAAGATTGTTGCAAGAGAAATTGTTCTGAGAGAGGTGGACCGATTCCATCATTTGGAATAGTCCGAAATCCTTATGGGGAAAATTGGTGATGTTGAATGGAATAATCTGAAAGAATAGACTTGCACTCTAAGATGTGCACTGAAGTCATGCATGCAGACTGCGCGGAATTACAGGATGAGGGCTATGAATACTTCACACATCAGTAACCCTTAATGCATTACATAAATTTGATCATTAGGTGTGCATGGCTGACCTACATGCCCGTGTTGGCTATCTTGGGGATGCCCTAACTTTTACTACGATGCCTGTTAATAAAGATAAGATATCATAAGATTTAATCTTGTACTAAAATGGATGAGGGGAAGCAAAATTTGGTCGACATTGGGACGCAAAATTCCATACCAAAGTACAAGACTACAAAGGGTAAATCAGCTAACAAGACTGCGATAGAAGAAGATTTTAACACTGCCAGAGATTTATCTAACTACCAGAAGTTCGGTTATCTATGTCGTCAGTGGTCATATCAAGAGCAAGGAGAAGCGATTATTTTAGCATAAATTAGGAATGCAAGGAGCAACAAGACAATAAAAGAATTGCAGGCCAATCCAATCTCAACGTTGTAGTTGAAGAAGATTTGTTGGTAGAGAAGAAGGGTAGAAAGTAGGTTGAATGTTTCCAACAACAAGTTGATTCTATGTATGACAAGAAAATAACGCAAGCCAGAGAATGAATATCTCAGTGATCAAATGATAGATGTTTTACTGGTTAAGGAAAATAGTAGAAACAACAAAAATTAGGGACCGAATGCCCATACAAAATATTGATTACAAGACAAGCAGAGAGAGAACAAAATATAAGCAAAACGGTCGATTTTCCAACGACCAGATAGACAATACACGGATCAACAACAAGAACATTCCAATGGCCATGTTATCTAAGAATTTAATAGTCAACACAATCATTTACTATTTGAAAAACATATAAGGAAAAATACCCGGATAATCTTCCTGCCGGATGGTTGAAAACTTGGTGATGTCCCTGCACTTTTTCTTTATTTTGAAACTCTTTTTTCTTGTTGAGAACGATTGAGCCTTTGTGCTTGTTGACCGCCCCCCAAGCATCATGGTGCTTTTCCCTTTTTCCTCTTGTTGATATTCTGCATTTTATACAGAACGAAATCCCTCTCCTTTCTATCCCAAAAACCAAAGCAGAATGATGAGTTAAGTCTTCCAAACGACCCCCGCCCCCAAATCTACAGTACACAAAAACCAAAAATGTCTTCCCGACAAAAAAATTTTCATTCCCCCTTAAATCCCCAAAAAGATAAGAAATATATCCCCAAAGGCTGAACGTTTCGAAAAAACTAAAAATCCAACAAAATTGTCAGTTTCCTTTATCGACGATCTCTTCAAGATTGTGCATGCATTCGTATGAAAACCTTTCCATTATTTTTAATTGCTTTTAGTTGTTTAAACATTATCTCATTCCAAATATTTTCCCACATTTTGCTTTACTAATAAAACTCAACCTTAAATAACAATTGTATATAAATTTGATTATCAATAATACTTTATAACTCGAAAATTAATAATTAATAATTTAATAATTTATTGAATTCCAGTTTAATCAAACCTTCTAAAAAAAACCACGTTAAACACCCCAAAACAACATAATTCATTTAATTATAGTTTTAATTCCAAATTAATTTATGTTTCGTATAATCAAATTAATTTAATTAAATTGACTAATTGAGGCTAAACATAATATTAACTTTATCACCTAACTCAAGGTCAAATAAACAACGAAATCAACATGAAACCACAAATAAACAACTTACACAAGTGTCAAGAAAGGTCAAAATGGAGGGGCACTACAATATATCCAACCATCCATACCTCCTAGGCATCACTTTTATTGTTATTGTAATTATAACAAGTTTATAGAAACATGTAAGGAATTTATCATTTGAATGTTCATTTTTCATGTTATTTTATATATAACACTACTTATTCATAATGATTCAATGTATAGAATGGGGTAATTGGATTAGCAATCCATTTAGAGAGAGAGAGAGTTTATAGCCAATAAACTTTTTCAACTCAAAAAATGTACATTTTTCTATTGTCGTATGCTCTTTTTTGAATAGATAGTCCTCTGCAACTATTGTGAGGTTTATTCACCATGCAAGAATTAGTATAGATTCTAACTTACTGAAAGTGATGAGTAGAATCATCTTATTGTAGGATATAGTAATGATTCTATGTTACTTAAAGTGATGATAGTTTTTTGATTATATAATCCTATTTTTAGTAACTATACCATGTTATATAATTTGAAAGATTCTATGTTATAATACCTTTATGACGATCGTGAACATTTCCTTCACCATTTTAAAGTTTAGTAGAGAGTGTTCAAGTTCTATTAAAAATTTGTAGGGAAGAAAGAAAAACATGTAATCACATATGAAATATTTTTATTATAGGTATTTTTCCATAGAATCATTTAAGAAATACATTCTTATTCCATGAATAAGAATGGTATATAACACAAAATTTATATACATAATTCACATGTTCAATTATGGTATTTTATTGGTTTCTTAATTTTATAATACCTAATGGGATAATGCATAAGTTATATATGATGGAATTTTATATATAACAAGAATGGGTGATGCATACTCTATAATTTCCATGAATAAGAATGGTATACAACTTAATCATTGGATGCTATACTATATATGGCATATATAAGCATATATTAGACATTTGTTTCAATGTAAATACCAACTCTGAAGGGGAATTATATTGACATAGCCTATTTTGAAACTTACTTACCTTTCTCATTTATAACTTACCTTTCTAATATACCTTTCTATATTTTGGCTCAAATGTCAAAATCATACTCATCTAATTTGTAGGAATCCTTAACCATAAATCACCAAACTACCAAAAGGTGGTATATAACACCCTTCGTTCTATTTACCAATACTGATATGAATAATTTATTTTAAAAAAATCTTACTCTTGAAAACCTTAAATTCTTAATTTCTGATAGGTGCACCTTTGTGAAGATAGTGAACATTTCCTTCACCATTTTATTTGATAAAATGGGCCTACATTCCCTCAGGTGAATTCTATACATGTAAACTTATATAGATGTGTTTACATATATAAATTGTAAGAGTAGTATGATGCAAGCATTTATACCCCTATCTGATTAAGGTGTACAATATGTATATGTATACACATGTATATGTATATACATGTGTATATATGTATACATATGTTTGTACATATGTGATGCAACCAAGGTAGGAGGGTCCAATTAAGGACTGTCCAGCCTTGGAACCTAAATTACTAGCTTCGTGATCACATCAGATATACAATGGAAATTAATAGCTAATCAATAAAAAGATAAAGATATTTATGAACACCAAACACAAGATATATCCTAGGAAAACCCTAACAGGGAAAAACCCAGCCTTCAAAGTGCATTCCTCATTATATTATAATCTCAAAACACATTACATATGCCTCTTGGGCTTAACAGATTCTAGGCCGTAACCCAGGGATTACAAATAATTCATACAATAGCAATCTTCCATCAACTTCTTCTCCTACTCCACACTCCCTCTGCTCTATAATTCTTCTAGATCAAAATACTTCATCACCATGCTTCATACTTTGTACTATCGATCACCTTATTGACCTCTTCACCTTCTGCCCCCTTGTAACAATCCTCTATCTTCCATTTATATCTTCCACAAGCCTTCTAACTCTTAACAAGTCGGTCTAAATACAATGGCTAGTAAGGTAACGTGCAGACTCAAATAGGTCGGCCTCAAGAATAAAAAAATTACAATGTGAACCAACCATAGTGCGCCACAATAAAGTGAGGACCCAAAACAACATCCTCAAACATGAAACACCTTCAAAAATTATTCCTTGAAGATCCACAACACGCTACAAACACCCTGTCGACCAAGAACATGAAAACATGAACTCACAAAAGAAAATCACCAATTGCAAGCACAACGATCAATGTGGACCAACAACACAGATAGAGCACAATCTAGAAACATCCAAAAGCATCATGAGTCACCACACAAACATCCAAAACAACTCAAATTACTAGAATCACATTAACTTCTTTCAGGAACACCAACTAGAATAACGGAACAACTGTCAGAACGCAAATACTCATAACTCAATCAAATCTTCATGCGGATCTTTGAAACTTAACGTGGATAAACTAGATATACTCGACAACAAACCCTTTAATCCACAACCTCTGATCACCAACATACTGAGCTATCTAACATGCTAAACTTCACTTCACCACCAACAACCTGCAACTTTCTTTATTACAATTTTCTCAATATCCTCGACATATACAACCTTAAAGACATTAATGCTAATAGTGTCTAGTAACTAATTTCAGCTCCTCAACCTCTAGAAATCAAATACAATAATACAGTACTCTACAATTTCACTATCAACTACCTCAATTGTTCTGAATGCTTCTGGATGCTCCTGCATCAATATGTATATATATTATGTGTATAAATGTACATATGCATATACATATACATATACATATACATATCTATATACATATATATATGCATATACATATCGTACACCTCTATCAGACAAGGGTATAAATATTTGTATCATACTTCTCTTACAAGTTATATATGTGAACGAAAAAGGGTATGTGTGCAGTAAGACAAGCAATGCATGTTATACTACCATATCCCAAATTCTAACCCTTATAACCCTTAGGTGATCAATTTAATTCATTATTTTTATGAATGTAAGGACATACAAATAAAAAACAAAGTGAAACAATGTATTTGAACATGTGAGTGTAATTGAGAACAAAAAAACCATACATCTAATTCAGATGAATGCAATAATGAGGCACATTTTTTTAAGTACCATTTTTATGGTATAACTTAGATAATATGTGTTTAATGTTATCAAGATTGATGAGGCATGGCTAGTACATAGGTTGATGCTTATTCTATATTTGAGCACTTTTTCAACCACATAATGAAGAGAGAGTTATACAAATTCCATATATGTTCTAATAAGTTGGTATGAGACTAAATACATTGTGGACTGAAGATTTTTATCTACAGATGGTTATTTTTCCTCTAGTGCAAGCACATTGAAGTACAAGGTAAAAAATGATACTTTTTAGACCTTCCTTGGGTTTTTCTTAAATGATGATGTCTAGTAAGACTAGATTTTGTAATTTGCTGGTAATGTAGATTTATGACTCATTTTCATGGAACAATTAGATTAGTTTTCTAGAAACACCAAATGATCCATACTTCACAGGAAACGATTCAAATACTAAATATTAATTGGTTTTCCAATTTTCCTTAATAATATTAAGATGTAAAACAAACATTACATCTATGTACATGATCTATGGACATAGAAGATAATCTCTATTTAACTATATGCAATCATCACAAACTCTTTGATGCATGATGTTACTGTCATTTTTAGGAGGAAAGGTGGTGATGGACTTGTTCGAAGTCACCAATACTGGTTGGATCCTTATGTTATTAATATGTCATTTGTTCCTGTAACATAATTGATATATGGAGTTCCTAGAAAGGATTGTCTCAGAGTCTAAGGTCACTATGTTAAATGTTTAGAATGTGTGAATATCTTCAATTGGTTTAGGAGATGTAGTTTCCTGAGTTTTGATCCCAAATATTAAGTTATGTCTCATCTGATATATTGTGTATAATCTTATGGGAGCCACTCCATATTTCCTCATCTTCTAATATGAATCCATTCTTCCCATTGAGGTTGAGTTACCATCCTTGAGATTATCTATGCAATAGTTCATTGATGATGACGAATATCATATATCCTATTTTCTTGAGCTAGAGTTATTGGATGAGAAGAGATAAATGCATTGGTCCACTAACAAGCATATCAGAATTATCTCCGTCATAGCTACAATAAAAGAGTATGAGTTAGGAATTTTGATATTGGTGACTTGGTCCTAAAATAGAATCCAAAGAATCAAATGGATTGAGTGAAACCCAAAAAGTTTTAGCCTAATTGGTTGTGTCCTTACATCATAATTGTAGCATGTGAATTTGATTCTTATCAACTCACTAATACTTAAGGTGAACCTCTACCAAATCCCATTAATAATTTGCACCTTCACAAGTACTATACCTAGCTTTAAGAGAATCCCATCAAGAATCAAGAAAAATACAAAAAAATATAGTAAAGAAACAAAATCAGTCCAATAGTCAAAACCACTTTGGCAGTTCTTTGGATAAGTACCATGGTGAAATCCTGGAGAAAAAGCACCATGTGTAGTCAATCTTTTCTCCATTATCTACTATCATTCTATCTATTTTTTCTTCTTCTATCCATGACCCCTCACATATATTCCATTTCATAATAAGATATTACTTTTCCCATCCGTTCATAATAAAGCTTAGTTATCCTTATCATGGCCTAAGAATCATTGGTGCTTAGTGTCCATCATCCTTTCATACCCATCCATAATAAGTCGGTCCTTCATCTCACTTGTTGAACATCCAAAATACTGAGCTCGGGGGAGGTGAATCAATGTTCCACAAAACCATAATAGAATCCATTTAAACATTATCAAAATTATGAATGAATCAGAAAGAGGGAAGATAAAAACAATTCAATGTAACCATACACGTGAACACCAAGATTTTTACATGGAAAACCCAAAATGGGAAAAACCACGATGAGGGTTAACTCACAATATATTATATCCGGATACAAAATATTACGAGGCTCACTACAAGTACTCACTATCCTTAAAAGGATCATTGTCTGAGTACAAGAGATGGCTAACCACCAAGATACAATGATAGTGGCTCACTACCAAAAGATTGAACTAATAGGATACACCTTCAATGTGCAGGGTTTAGTTTCACTGACGCTCAGAATAAGAAGTATTTCCTCACACAACAGTCGCTAAAAAAAAATGTACTAATCACAACTGATAAATCATTTAGGCTTTGATCTTCTCCTCTATTCACATTCACTTCTCCTTCTCACTCATTCATACACACACACACACACACACTTTCATCTTATATATATACAAGTATATCTTATCCATAAATAAGTTTGACACCATATAAGGTTTAATCATTTTATCCACGTAGTGCATTAAGTTGACTTTCATCCATAAAATATGATTAGTCTTCATATTATATTGCATTTGTTGAGTCGACCAAGACTAGAATGCAATTCTCTAAACTAAAAAATAATCGTCAAATCAATCACCTTCCATATCTGAGAACACATTAATTTCCCATCATACTACCAGCAAAGAGACCATCAACAAAACCGTAGCATAAGAATGTTCACTTTAGTAGAATGCGGAGTCTCCCACAAAGTATGCCAAACATAGAGCAACAATAGGATACAAAGTTAAACTCTATTAGAGATAAATTTCTGCTTACAACAAAAGACATTTCAAGATCCAAGATATAGTTGTCTGAATGAGTCAAGAAAACATGGTTAAGAGATTAGAGTCATATCATATCTTGCGGTGAATTCTTGACTCAAATACTAACACATTGATCCATCACAAAAGAGTAATACTGACAGAGAACAACTTCTGATAACCAAGCAGACTTCCCATATAGTTATCACCATGTTGACATCAATGACAACATAGGAACAATCAACACAACCATCCATACTTCATGCTCATGTTGCAAAGCTTCCAACAATCTCCCCCTTTGGCATTTATGGCAACATGCATGACAAAAAAAAATTCCAGTATACCGCAACTGAATACTCTGACTACTCCCCCTATCAAAATTGTTCTTCACATAAATGTTTTCCCTTTATCTCTCTATCTCTTTATCTCTCCCCCTTTGAAATCAATGACAAAGGAAGGGGTCTGGTATATATGTAAATATGCATCAAAATGTAACCAGAACAATTTGAACACAACCTTGAATTAACCTGAAGAAGAACCTCTGAGATTCTCTAGGATAGCCTTCCATGACGCTTTACCTTCTTCCCATGAACCTTTTGCACTAACAAGAGTATTGTAAGATAGCTCAAGTTTAGTTAACGACTCTACACCATTTGTTAAAGTATTGAGACTAATATTAATCTCTGATAATTTACCAGTACAACCAAGAGCACTAGAAATAGAAGTGTGTCTGAGTTTAATCATGTCTCTGAGTGCCACAAATTTCTTGATAACATATATCCTTCGATCCTATAGAGAGAAGAATTTTTCCTGCAGTTGTACAATGAACCTGATCACCTCTAATTAAATTTATCTTCTGGTAACATGTATGTATCTTCTTGAGTGCTCAACCGAGACTCACTCATCCTTATCTCATTTCTCATGTCCAGTGTACTGACAGACCAATCTAGGCAAAAAGAAAGTAGTTCACGTGCCTCTTTTTCACAACCTTGTACATTCTCCAATTCCTTCATTACACAATTGTGTGCATTAGCACATTTTCCTTTAATATCTTCCAAATTTCCTTCATCAGACCTAATTCCAGTAGATATTTCAAGTCTAGAGATGTAGACCTTCAAAAAATGAATCATGCTACGTAGATTCTCCACAACAAAAATAGATGAATCAAAATTAGCATTGGGAATAGCCTTCTGCAATTATTCCAAAGCTCTCTGAATATTTATTTTTTCATGTTCATTTTCAAGATCACTTTCTTTCTCACCTTCTTTCTTAACAACACTCTTCCTTTTCTTCCTTGTTCTGGTCATACTACCAGAGGTACCTTCTACATTGAGATCCTTACCGATTTCCAAAAGAATTTTAGCATATTTATCAAATTCAGCCTCTAACACTTCATAATCTAATTCAAATATCAAAAATAACCTTGATTCAACTATGTCCATGTGACAAAAAATTGTAGACAAAAGAAAATTTATGCTTCCAAAGTATCTTTCCACAACACTTACTGGAATCCTAAACCTTTTGTTCATCTTCATCTGAAATTTTCTAAAGAATGCAACAAGGGAAAAATCTTTCACATCCGAACTACCATCAAGTTCCTGATTTGATGGGAAATAGGCTCTAAATTTGACCATTCTATCTTCTTATTACCGATAATTCTCTCAAGAAGTAAAAGAGTAAATAAACAACCAAATTTCCATATTAGAATGTATTCTTCTTACTCTTCTTGATCTCCTTTAAATTATTCAAAAGATGTATATGAAGTAATTCATACAAGTCATATTCCATACCTCTTGTTACCATATCAATAGTAGTATGCACCGCAGTAGTAGAAACTGTAAGATCATTGCTAGCGATACAAAATTTGTGACCGATGACCATAGCAACATACCATATTATTGGATTAACAATCGAACTCAAATCAATATATTTCCCTTTAGAACTCACACCTGTAACCTCAATTATTTATTTTTCATCCATAACCTTCAATTTGGGAGCTGGTCCAGAGCAATACAAACCAGTCACAATTCTAATAGCTTCTCTAGAAATTAAATGTGCCTCATCTATCCATAGAGATTCATCATGAATTCTGCTCAACACTATTCGAATATGCTTCTTCTCAAATTCAAACATGGGAAATTTCCTCCAAACATCCAAATTTTTCTCAAATAATATTGTGTAGGCATCATGGCTCTCTTTCAATTATCTTTCCCAAAGCATGTTCAATTGAACTAACAACTTCTCTTCAATCTTACAGTAAACATATGCATAAATATCTTTTGTAGGAAACACTCTCGGAGGGATGCAAGAGAATGCACGAAAAGACTCTTCTGACACATTCCTCAAATATCTCTTGAACCTAGCTTTATCTGGACACTTCACAACCTTTGGATCATCCATAGCAATAAAAGTGAAATATTGTGCAAACAGGAATACCTCTCATAATGCCAACAAGAAATGTATAGACATCCTGCTTCCAGAGCTTGCTTCGAATCCGTCTGTTATCTTCTTCAAACTCTGAAATTATAAATTTCCTTCTAAAATTCCTTTGCACACTTATCCAAAAATACATAAGCCTTTAAAATTATCTAAATTTATTCCTTTAATTTCAAATGATTTTTTAATAAATGCTTCAACTTGCAAATAGATTTTCTAAAAAATTGTGTACACCTCCATTCTTTCAAATTCTACAGACTTGATCATTCACACATGCTATTGAGAAAATACATTAACCTTGTTACCACATTAAGTATACTTCTATCGTGATATGACACAAGTACCGATGAGGGGGTTTATTAGATTTTCTGATGATCGCTCCCCCTTAGCCAAAACTTTTATTTAGAGATCGACGAGAGTATCTACACCAAAGGTCGGAACAGATAAGACTAATGATTCCTTTCTCCAAATCCTTTTTATTTCCTTTCTTTCTTCTTCCAGATCAAAGTGTTGAACATTCTTTTCGCCGGATAGATATTTTTTTCTTCTGTTGTTACTACCAGGGTGTTCCAGATTGTTGCACTTACAAAAAACAACATTCTTTCCATTTTCCCTTTTATCCAATAGACTAAATTTATATCCATTCTTCTTGCTCTTAGAACATTTGTTGAGAAATGATAGAGAATAATTCACTTTACTTTTGCATTCCTTTGCCTTATGACCAAATTTCTTCCAAGAATAACAAATACCATTAAATGATAAATACCTTTTAGCATCATATCGTTTGACAAAAATTTTTCTAGAGTTGTTTCTTTGCTCCTTGATTTGTCTATTTTTGTACCACTTCTTCTTTCTAGTGGATTGCTTAGCTTTAGAACTCTGACCTTCCTAAAACCCTAAACCACTCTTATCCATTTCTGGTCTTTGAGAGTTAATCAATTCATCAAGCATCGCCAAGCTTATCTTAAATTTTTCTTCCAAACTTCTTTCCTTTTCCAGATCAGATCACAAGATTTTTGCTTCTTCTAACTTTATGCATTCATCCAACTTCCTTTGAATTTCAATTTGCTAACATTCTTCAGTTCTTTTCTTCTCATCCAATTGTTGTAGCAGGCTAGAGATGATTTCTTCTCCTTCATTCAATAGATCACATGCTTCCATACTTTTACTTTGCATATTTTCAATGTACTCATTTTCTTTTATCAGCCTATCCTTCAGAACTTCCATTTCTTTTGAATATTAGGCAAAAACAACTTTCGAAGGAAAAAAATTCTCATACTCAAATTCTGAGACCTTCCTCAAGCTACTAAGCTTCTTCTGAGAACAAAGCTCTAATACCAATTGTTGAACATCTAGAATACTGAGAGGGGGGGTGAATCAGTATTCCACAAAACCATAATAGAATCCATATAAACATTATCACAATTTTGACTGAATTAGCAAGAAGGAACATAAAAACAAGTCAAAGCAACCATACACATGAACACCAATATTTTTACGTGGAAAACCCAAAATGGGAAAAACCATGGTGAGGGTTAACTCACAATATATTATATCTAGATACAAAATATTACGGGGCTCACTTCATGAGTATAAAAGATGGCTAACCACCAAGATACAATGATAGTGGATCACTGCCAAAAGATTGAACTGATAGGATACACCTTCAATATATAGAGTTTAGTTCTACTAAAGCTCAAAATAAGAAGTGCTTCCTCATACAATAGTCACTCAACAAAATTGTACTGATCACAACTGATAAAGCATTTATGCTCTGGGTATGTGCAGGATCATGATGGGCTAAAAAGTGGCAATATGATGGGTATGTGGCTGACGACTATTTTTTTACCCAAAATTGATAAAATGAAAAGGGTTTTTAAAGGAGATTCTCAGCTTTCCATTGATATAAATTATTCCTTGGTTTGAATTTAGTAAGTAATTATTATTCATTTTCTATTCAAATTATGACTAAAGTCCTGATTGATAGGCTAATTGAAAAACATCTATAGGTTTCAAACGGTATTAAATTTTTTGAATCCAAAACATGCATCACATTCTATACTTCACATACTATAGGATTAAAAAAATTAAATTTGAATTTCATGAAGTTTTGACCAAGTTAAGGTGGTCGACATATGAAGTTTTTATATTTTTTCAAAAGTTGTAATAAAAAATTCATAATCAATTATTTAATAGGAAAAAATTACAAAAAAATATGCATCACATCGGCATGAATCCTCTACTTATATATAAAATATTATAGAAAAATATTATCATTTTATTATGGTTAGGTGGTCGCACACCTACTTCTTATTTTTTTCCCTAAAATTTCAGTACCACTTACATTGAAATTTCAAATTTTCACCAAATAGATTTTTTTTTTTTTAAACAAACCTAGTAGTTTAGAAACTACATTCAATTTTCTACAAATTCTATTCTTACATATTTTGGAAATAATATAGATAACTTATTCAAATTTTTACGTCAAGTTGCCTAATTTTGTTTTTTCTAAATTTTTTGCCACTTAAGGGCCTTTTTTTTCATGATGATCCTGCACATACCCCTCTGATCTTCTCCTTCTTGCTCATACATACACACACACACTTTCATCTTATATATATAAGTATATCTTGTCCATCAATAAGGTCGACACCATATAAGGTTTAATCATTTTATCCACGTAGTGCATTAAGTCAACTATCATCCATAAATCATAATTAGTCTTCATAATATATTGCATTCATTGAGTTGACCAAGAATAGAACGCAATTTTATAAACCAACAAATAATCCTCAAAGAAAACACCTTATGGATTTGAGAACACATTAATTTCCCATCATACTACTAGCAAAGAGACCATCAACAAAACTGCAGCATAAGAATTTTCACTTTAGTAGAATGTGGAGTCTCCCACACAGTATGCCAAACACAGAGCAATAGTAGGATACAAAGTTAAACTCTGTTAGAGATAAATTTTTGCTCACAACAAAATACATCTGAAGATCTAGGATATATTTGTCTTAATGAGTAAAAAAAAAATGGTTAAGAGATTAGATTCATATCAGATCTTGTGGTAAATTCTGGACTCAAATACCAACACACTGATCCATCACAAAAGAGTATTACTGATAGAGAACAACTTCCAGTAAACCAAGCAGACTTCCCATATAGTTATCACCATGTTGACATCAATGACAACATAGGAAAAATAAGCACAACCATCCATACTTCATTCTCATGTTCCAAAGCTTCCAACGTGATTGAGGGAAATTCCTAGACCTATGTCTCACAAGGGATCCTAGATGTGGGTTAGCATCAGAAAACATATCAAAATTTCTTGGATTATGGGAATCATATTGACCATATCAAGTTTGACATAGGACTTCCTATTATTGAAAAACTTATTAATCAATCACAACCCAGATTCCAAGAACTTCCCATTCCATCTAACAAATGGTTATCAAACAAACCTCGTATGAAGAGTCAAAGATTGTCTAGTATAGATCTTAGATCAATTCCACATGAAACTCTATTTGAATATCTTGAAGAACCAATGAGTGAAAGATCTAGTATGTCTTTCAGGTCATATTCTTTGTCTAGAAATTTCCCAAGTACTTCCAACAAGCCATATATGGATTACAATCCTGAAGAATCTATTGGATCATCTAGCCACTTTCCCTTATATCATCAGCCCTCTATAAATCCTTATACCTCTAGACCTTCCTTAGCTACACTCTTAGATCTAAGTAGCAATCTAGTTTTCATCGATAGGTTAGCCAAGCAAGTCAATAAGAAACTAGCTTAAACACTTAAGGAAGAAGATCAATCGAATAAAAAAGGAAAAGGGATTAAGATCACCAAAACAATAGAAAAGTATGGAATGATTAGGGAAAAAATCCCAAGGGTTGATGTTGAAAGAAAAAGCACATATAAATTAGAAATGAAGGGAATAGAATAAGAAGTGATAGGCTATGAGCTTGGTAGATGGCCAACACCAGAAAATTTCACAATCATAAATCCAGAAAAAAAAACTATGGGGTAGGTATGAAGCCTGAATTCATGTAGATCTAGGGGAAAAACAAAATAATTCAGAAGCCCAAAGAAAATGGTTAGCTTAATGGATGATTTCAGCCTAGGAAAATATTGATGACATGGCTATATATATAAGAAGTACTGGTAATAATTGTTTAGAAAATCATATTAAATTAAATGTTGTTTCTTCTACACAAAACAAGATTATCTCTTATGTAACTAAGATTGAGCAACCCTGTTCCTCTCTTATAAATGATCTATCTGGTGTGAGTTATCAAGTGCAACAAGAAAATCATGATATAAAAACCATTGTATCAAACCAAACACACCAAGATAGTTATCTCACAAGCATCTATGATCATCAGCAAAATCATGAGGATTATAGCAAGAAAAATGCTAATGACCAAAATATCCTCATAGATGTGGTAGCCAAAAAGCTCAAAAAAGATATGACTAGTTACTAAAAAGATTAGAAAAATACAAACTAGTTGTGACAGTTCTTCTAAAGAAGAGAAGGAGAAGAAAGGAAAAGCTCAAGATCAACCAGTCCCTAAGCAAAATAAAATAATTGTTCAATGAAGGACACATATGAAAAAGGATGAAAGAGAAGAAATTATTGAATCATCCTCTGAAAGAACTCATAAACCTTCTGCAAATATTCCAATGACAAAAATTAAAGAACATAGCCTAGCCAATAAAGAGGAAAGTATAAGGGATTGGCTCCAAGAACTAAAAAATAGAGGAAGAACAAGTAGAACCTATCTACATGGATGAACCTATTTTTTCCAATAAGGAATCAAAAGAAGAAACATCTGAGGTAAATACTTTTGAAATATTTGATAGTGAGTTTGAAGTTTCTTAGTTTTTTGTAAATAATATTAATAATGATTTTGGATGAGCTAGATTTGGATTTTTATGGTTATGATTAGTTGCAAGAAACTAAACCATGGCAATCTACAAAACTCTTGTAGAAATAGATATAGAAATGAAGATGAAATCACTAGAAAATGCTAAACCTGAGCAATTGAGGCCATTTTCTACAAGTGAATATATTTTAAATATAGATAAGATTGTAGAACCCTATGACACTATCTGCACTTGGGAAGATACATTAGAAAACATATTTGATAGAAGTGGATCATGGACTGAACCAACAAAGGTTCTATAAGCTGTCATACTACTTTTAGAAAAACTTAGAAATTGACGGAATAATCTACCAAATGTTGGCTAAAGAACACCTGTTGATGAAGAACATGATTATGTTAAGAAAAAATACGTGGGGAAGAATGGAATATTTACTTTGATACAAGCAAAATATGAATCAACAACTCAAGAAATGCATGATGATTCTCCACCTTCACCACAACAAGAAATTCTTATATCTTGACAACAATAAGAACAAGTAACTTCCATGGATATTATCATTAGACCTTTTGTTGTGATTAACTTGGATGATGATGATGAGACTGATAAGATTGACGAGGAAGTGCATAATTATTAGAAACCTAAATCATAGAAAAATCCTAGAACATATATATCTTTCTTTTTCAGTGATTACATCTTTCATTAATATATCTATTTCTACAAAAAATTAGTTCATGATGGCATCTTTAAGAAATTTCAAACTTGTTTATGTTTACCTCTAAGAACATCTTTCTAGGTCTAAGTTGAGACCAAAGTGCGAGGGATTTTATCCACTCTCACAAATTTACCTTAAACCCTCTACAATTTGTGGATAACTCTTTCTTTTGATATCTTGAAGACACCTCTAGCCTCAATAGTTGAGTTGATTTCTAATATTTTGGAGCAATATTTTTGGGACCCAACATGACCTATGATAGAAGAAAGTGATAAAGTTAAGGAGACTCTCTTTGAAAATGAAGTTTTGTATATTTATGTGAGAGGTAAAACCTTTCATTTATCAAATGATTGACAAATATGGCATAAATTTGTCAACATTGAATAAATGAGATAATCCCTCTCCCTATGAAATTATTGAGCAAGCATAAAGGAAATAACGACATCAAACTAACATAAAATCATAAGCAACATAAGCATGACATCCATTCCTAAACTACTCAAACACTATCTCATAGGGGGATTTGTGTCACATGTGCTAGTGACCCTTTCCCAATCCCTTTAGATAAGCTAAATGTAATGAAATTGCTATGGATATAGAGATGATAAATGGACAAGATCAAGTTCTCAAAGAGAATGACCTTGCATCAAGTTGCATAGATGATGGATTTGTGAAGAGATTGTGAAGGATTTGCTTGAGGATGAAGCTTCTATTTAAAGATTTTCAAAATGCTAAGTGTTGAAAATGGACCAATGTGGGATTAAGATTCTGCCAATGAGATAAGGACACTTGTCATCATGTGATTAGTTGATGTGTGTGCAAGATTTGGGAAGAGTGCCCAAGAGGGGGAAAATTTGAATTCAAATTTTGCCATACAAATGCTGAGAGGGGACAAGGAAAAAAAACAATAAATGCCATGTTTGACTTGTCATGTTGAAAAAATGAGATTTTAATAAATCAATAAATTGATTTATTGTGCAAGTGGCTAGGTCTAGATAATGCAAGTGGGATGTGATTAGCCTTAGATTAGGATTAGATTAATTTAATGATGATTATGCTGATTTAATGCTGATTAACTGATTTGACTTTTTTGGACTTTGATAAATTGATTTATTAAAATCAGAAAAGGATGGAAAATGTATGATTTGGATTTGATTTAAATAAAGTCCTGATTTATTAGATGAATGGAATATGATTATGCATGATGTAAATTTGACATGTCTACATTTTGCCCCTCTTTGAAGCAATGTACTTGTTGCGTTGGTTCAAAGAATAAACTTGCCGCAATCGAAATTTAAAACTTTCATGATTTTTTGGATGCCCCAGCGGAAAGAAGTACACTGGTACATTGCCC